>OY856187.1:94660625-94888125 GCA_963693315.1 Diogma glabrata
TAAAATAGCAAGTTCATTATGATAGAATTAACTATTAGACGAACTCTAAAAATATGCCATATAGCTGATATCAGGTGTTTTTAAATGTTTTAAGTCCTTAAATATAACATTACTACACGTAAAAGCTTTGCTTGTCGCCTAGTTTTTTTTTTTCAAAGTCTAGTTGTACTACTCCAGCTCTAGTAGAAATTGTGGCAAAAATGGTTTCAGATCCTTTTTATATGATTTTATTATACTGAATTATTTGGGAGGCATATAGGAGGCTGATCGGTTCCATTCCGATCATTGTGTTTTTTTGTTGTAGGCATTTGGAATAAAAATTTTTTTTTTCTATGTCGAATTACGAGAAAACATGGAGTCATCGAGGAATTTTAAAATTGACTATCGAAAGTTTAAGTATGTTCTAAATAGCGATGTATAACAACATGATCTCTTTTAAAAGAGCATATTTTCCCAGAACTAAAATTCTTATGAAAAGCAAAAGTTGCATACAAAGTCTGTAGTTGAAATGCACGCCATAAAGTCGTAATTTTAGTCTATTAAAGGACGACACCCTCAATAAAACAAAAACAAAATCTCATTAATCTCAGAACAAAATAAATCAAAACTCCTATAAAATGAAACATGAATACAACATGATTTAATTAATGTTATAAATTATAATTAACAATCTTCAAAAATTTATATATATTAATAATAAAATCTTAGGCCATAACTCAGTTGAGACACTTTTAATTAGATTCACAACATATCTTAAGAAACAAAAATAATAATAATCGTAAAAATGATGACTGTTGTGTCAAAAAATAAACAAATAAAAGTGAAATAATCAACAACAAATATACGAACATTCATTTTTTAATATGTAGTTTGAAAATGTAAAAATTGTAATAAAAATTATTACTATAGTATAAGTTATAATTAGAATTAGAATTTTACTCTAATAACAACCAAATGTTATTTGTTCAAATAATATAAGAAAAAAGTAGTGAAGGGAAAAATGTGCAGCTGTGGTAATTATGGTAAAGGTTTGAATAACGTAAGTGAGCTAGCTAATTTGTTCAGTGAACTTTTTTTGAATTTCTGGGGAAAAGAAAATCAAAAATTTTGCCTTATTTTGGGTGATATGTTGTTCATTGGAAAAAAAGGAAAAGTTTTCAAGCTTGATATTAAGATAAACGCTCACGGAATTAGAGTTTTGCACATGTGTAGTTCATGTAGTTCATTGGATTTCTAATCAATAATCAAGACAACCGTAACTTTTATCTAAAAAATTTTGTTGAAAAGCTTTAATTGTTTTAAAGTTAATGAGAATCTGGATTTCTGGTTCGAACTTGGATTTATTTTTAAGCAAATATTAGCAATATTGGGTGACGCAGATGCATAGGCTAACTGCACCATAGCTCTGGAAACAAAACGACAGCTCTGGAGATATAACTAACTATTGTTATAGTTATCGGGTAGTTCTAATTATAAAAACAGGTACGCCGGAGGCGCCAACTACATTGGCCAATAATCGCTCGAAAGCTTATCAGTTGCTTGGCGTATAAATCTCTATGTTTTGCTAAAGTTGTATCAAAATTAGTTTGTTAAAGAAATTATCCCAAAAGACATAAATCCTATTGTACGAAATTAACTTTCCTTTCCTATTGTTAACACGTGCCTAAAGCATTAGAGGTCTACAACCTTAGTGATTAGTTTAGAACTATAAAAAAAACAAACTTCATCCAATTCGATTATCAGGTACGTACAGATGTTATTCAACTCTCAAAAAAAAACAAATGCTTAAAACTTATAATTATGTCAGAACCACTCCGCTTGGGTATGTCACAACAAGGTTTTCGGGAGGTTCTCCGCCTTTTTGTCGAGGAAACTTTACTTGCCTGAAATATAAGAAGCTCCTGTAGAATGCTGAGGAAACTGGGACTGCATCGGACTATTCATCCCATTGGGTCTAACCTAACCAAAACCAAAATAAGCCAATCAAAGTTGATCTCACTTAACTTAACCTAACGTACCCTTACCTAAAACAACTTATCCTTACCTAGCCCAACCTAGCCTGACCTAGAATAACCCAACCTAACCTAACCTAACACAACCTAACCTAACCTTACCTAGCATAATCTTACCTACCCTACCGTAACCTAACCTAACCTAACCTAGCCTAACCTAATCTAACCTAACCTAACCTAACCTCACCTAGCCTAGCCTAGTCTAACCTAACATAACCAAGCCTATTCTAACCTAACTCAACCTAACCTAGCCTAACCTAACCTAACTTTACGTAACGTATCCGAACCTTACTTAACTTTACAAAACTTAACTTAACGGTACCTCACCTAGCCTAACCAAACCTAATCAAACCTAACCTAACCTAGCCTTACCTAGTCCTTTACCAAACCAAACAAAATTTAGCCTAACCTATCGATAAAAATCGGATGCGGTGGTAACTAAACCGCTATTGAGGATGAACGTGGTGAATATTCGAAGTTGGTGTATTCGACAACGATCCTAGATGGAGCATAAACCTCCCTAAATAATATCAAATGGTTTAATATGATAAAAAGGCTTTGACTTTAAATAAATAATGTTCCAGGTGAAAGTTCCTCACTATTAATTAATCAGTAATTGTATACTTAATCTTTAAGTGTGTTCCACTTACCACTTTTTACTTTACTTTTGTACTAAATTTTCTTTTTAAGTTATAATATACTCATTCACCTCCAGAGTTTTTCTCAGTTAAAAATTTTTCTAAAATGTTTAGCCAAATAAGAACTGAACCTTTTTTTTTTATTGGAGGGCCTTGAGACTTATAGTTCAAGTAGCACTGCGACTTGAAGGTCTTTTGTGCTTACCCTGATTGTGGTATTAGTCGTCTGTGCCGTTACTGGTTGTATTCTGTAATCCAAGTTGAGACTTTTAATGAAATTAATTAGCTAATGACGTTTTGTGGTAGTGAAAGTGTTAGTCTTCTATGACCAAGTTGGTTGTATCTGTATAAAGAGAGTTCAGGACAGCTGTAGATGTCCTGTTCCATCGTTTTTGCACCCGAGTAGCAGAATCAACATCTATCGGAAACAACAAGACCCATTTTGTTAAGATGGCGGTTTAAAGAACCATATCCAGTAACGCACCAAGTTAAAATTCTTAGAGACTCTCTGTTTAAGTCGATTGTTTTTAAGGGTGAAACACGGTGGTTACCTAGAAACTTCTATGAGTGTACTAGTCCCTCTCTGTTTCTCTATAATTTAGCATTTTGTTCCTGTTCCCATGTTTGGATTGTGCTTTTGAGCGAACTCTTGGCATCCTACTTTGCTAAAGCGTCAGCAATAGCATTTGCTTGTATTCCTGTGTGACTGGGTGCCCACACAAGTGTGACTCTAATACTGTTGCAGACTTTTAGTAGATTTTGGTAGCAGTGCCATACCAGTTAATCAAAGCGCGTAGATTTTAGTGCAAACAGTGATCAGAGATAATATATATTTCAATATTTTGGTATTGCCTTTCAGCACATAGCAAAGTGCAACTGCTAATGGCAAAAATTTTGGCTTGAAACATGGTTGTTGTGGTGCCTAAGGCAACCGTTTATTTTGTTCTAGGACCAAACACTTCTACGCCCGTGCCCACATTAGTTCGAGAACCATCTGTGTACCAGATGCTGATGTGGCAGTGACCGTATGTAGTTTTTAATATGATCTCTGGCCATTCTCTTGACATCAAAGTGCCTGTCTAAATCTTTTGTTTTTGGCATACAATCCGAAATATGGTATTAATGCAGTTCAGCTTGTAATTCAGCAAGGATTTTAAGGTGACTGGTTAGATTGTCCGACTTAAACCCTTCTGTGAGCTGCATTCTATTAATGCTCAACACCGCTACAGATTTTACATGTAGGTGCAATTTAGAAAGCTTTAGAGGAATCTCCATTGCTGACGTTGACGTGGTTTTGAAAGCTCTTGTGGCACTGAGACACACAATTCTTTGTATTTTTGTAAACATATTTTAATATTTGGCGCGTTTTAGGCCACCAAAAGAAAGTTGCATATTCTAGGATTGGTTTTATAATGCTTTGGTACAAACAAAGCATCACTTTTGGGCTAAGACCCCATGTTTTCGCAAACAGGTTTCTGTATGTGAAGAAAACTTTGTTTGCCTTAACGGAGATATATTTCAGGTATGAGTTCCAGGTTAATTTGCTATCCAAAATGATACCTTAATATTTAACTGCTTTTGATATTTGTGTTGGATCGCCGTTCAGAACAGGAGAATTGAAATGAAAGTTTCTCCTATTTGTGGAAACGATAATGCTTGAATTTTGGGGGTTGACCGATAGTCCCAATCTGTTGCACCACTTTGATACAAGATTAAGAGCTATCTGGGTTTGACCAGCGACAATAGAGTCATGCTTCCCTCTAACAATGACTGCCAAGTCGTCAGCATATCCTACAGTGTTGAAGCCGGTATCATTTAGCTTGGTGAGGAGATCATCAGCCACCATTAGCCAAAGCAGTGAAGAGAGCGCGCCGCCTTGCAGGCAGCCTCTAGATGCAGTAAGAGTCACTGAATAATACCCTAGTGTAGCCGTTATCTTCCGACCCTGTAGCATCTTGACAATCCACGCAATGATTTGCGTGTTTATATTTTTCTTTGTGGCAATTTCAATGATACCATTGAAGTGGATATTGTCAAAGGCTCCTTGTATGGCATAAATGTACATACAAGTGCCTCCTTATAGTTTAGGGCGCTTTCAATTGTTTTTACCACTTTGTGCAACGCCGTTTCAGTAGATTTCCTAGTCTGATAGGCATGCTGGCTCGAGTTAAGAAGGTTTTGTTTAAGGATGTTTGACGGTTGTGATAGTCCAACATATTTCCCATTGTTTTTTAAAGAAAAGATGTAAGTCTTATAGGTCTGTATGATTTGGCTACGTTTGGTTTTTTTCCTGGCTTGGGTATGAAAACAATTTTAGTTTCCCGCCATACCTGAGGAATGTAAGAAAGGCAAAAGCTTGTTTTGAACAAACGCATGAGATATGGAAGGATGATTATTAAACCATTTTGCAGAAATACCGAAAAAAATTGCATCACCTCCAGGAGATTTATACTGACCGAAGGATTCTATAGCCCATATCAGTTTGTTGGGGTGAAAATTGTGTTGGCTAAATAATTTGCAGTACTTAAAGCTGCAGGATCTAGAAGATGTACGTCTTCGTTGGCATTATCTTCCGTACTCTATTCTATTGAATCCGGAAAGTGGGTTTGAAGTAAAGTATCTAGGGTCTCAATAAAGCTAGTGGTATGCGTACTATTTGGTTTGCAGATTGAGCCTAGAGGGTTTGTGTGATCAGACGACATCAATTTTTGGAATCAATGTGCAGCAGACAGATTATATATCGTATTGCAGAGCTCTTTCCATCTATTCCTTTTGGATTGTCTGAGTTCTTTATTATAATTGGTTAGAGCTAGTCGGTACTTTATCCAATTATTTTTTGTTTTTGCTCTTTTAAAGAGCTTACAACCTTTATTCATGTTCCTCTCCAAGTTACCATTCCACTAAGTTACATCTCTGCATCTTTGGGATTGAGTTATTGAAGTATTAAGGTTGTATGCCTCAGTGATAATTTATTGTAAATTATTTGCTCAAGCTCAAATGTGGAGTTGATACTACCGCTACTATATAAATTTTCATGAAAATATATTGTGTAAAGTTCCCAGTTGATTTTTCTTGGTTTTCTAAAGTACTAGATGCTGTTCGGATAGTTCGGATAGTTCGGCTTCGTTCGAAACATGCCAGTTCTTAATATGGCTAGTAGCGTTTATGTTAGTTAAAGTTAGGTCAAGGAGCCAGACGCTTGCCTCTTGTGTTAATGTTACTACTTCCCCACACGGTGTGATGAGCGTTAGTATCACACGCTATGATGAGGTTATAATGGTTATTGTTGCAATACTTGATGAGTTTCTCTACCACTTCTGGTGGTGTGGTGTCTCGTCCTCATCCCTCGGGCAATATGTAGAAGTTAAAATTTACGAAATCCACCGTAAGGAAGATGAATTTCTATCTGGACCGTTGCAAGATCTCTGCAAATAAATTAATTCAATGGAAATATTTTCAGATGTTTTTTGAAAAGAATTGCGGTTCTCGTTCTTTCCACATCTGAGAAATAGATCACTTTTGTATTTTTGTTTAACGATAGACCTTTTATTCTTTTACTGTTTACCCAGGGCTCCTGTATGAACGCAAGATAGTGAGCATCCTGTTCAATTAACCGGTTCAAATTAACTGAGGCTATTTCTGATTTGTGCAGATAAACCAGAACGCAACTTAATTTAGGTACTATAGATTTTTGTCTTTATTGTACAGGTGTTTTGTCTGACTTAGGGTAAGCTGGTGAATCAGGCATTACCCTAGAGTCAGACATGGTATGTATTTTATCCGAATTAGGATAAGCGGATAAATCAGGCAGGATCCTAGAGTCGGACATGGTATGTGAGCTGTCTGGTTTAGGATAAGCTGATGGATCAGGCATTATCGAAGAGTATGACTTGGTGCACAGTTTTGTTGTTAGTTTGTGTGATGCGTTTGGAGAAGCATCGCTCTCATCTGAAACTTTATATAAAATATTTATCTAGAAAATAGGAAGGTACATTGGTCAACCACAACAGAGCCCTGTATTGTGGTAAAGCATTTATTAAAACTGAAGGGCGCAAAGTCTCCAGAGCCCCGTACTAGTGATCAACACCCCTTTAACTCTGCTAAGCTATCAGATACGTGTCTACCTTAGCTTTGGGTTTTGAACATGATCTTGGGTTCGATTTTCACGTAGGACCTAACGGCATGCGTGCCCCTACCGTTGTAGCTTCTAAGATCATTGAGTCTACTGAGCCCCATCATTCCATCAAAGTGCCAAGTTCATCGATAATGTGAACTGAATCTAACAAAACGTGGTGTTACTTATGAAATTATTTTTTGCAATCCATACAATCATCGATTGAGCTTGTTCCAAACCAATAAGAAAATTAAAACTAGTGGACTAGATAAACTACCAAAAAATGTTAACGCTAATACACCAATAATAGTCTACTGTTCTAGTGAATCATAAAATCAGAAACAAATTTACATAAGCATGTATTTAGTAGTTTTAGGTTTAGTCAATTAATTTCTCTAGTGATCACTATTATTGTTTACCCAAATATTTATTAAAATTTCCAATTTATTAATTTTTATTGTATGAATCATATCCAATTTTTTGAAGTCTTTTAATGTTTAATTAATTTTATTCAATAAATCCAAAAAAAAAATTAAACTGTTAAATTTGCCTAAGATATAATTTTCTTTGTTATATGTTCTCATATTTTAGCAATATTATTTTTATAATTTACCATTGTCAAAAAAGTGTACTGCAAGAAGATTTGAGTAGCAGTAGAAAAATAATCTAAGACACCTCACATTTTTGACGTTCCATTTCAAATTTGGTTCGGGTAGCAAGTTTTTCTAAAAAGAACATAGGTAGTATTAACTACACAGAGAATATGGTAGCTGTTCTATTTGTTTTGATTTTAAATCTCTGTTTAAACGGTATTTTACGATTAGAATATCACTGACAAACATACCAATTTTTTTCTTATTTTTTATTGGTAGCTTTAAACGCTTCATGTTTAGAAATATTTAAATTTTTAGACAAGGTTATGCAACGCTAGATTAAGCTAGGCTAGATTAGGCTAGGTTTGGTTAGGTAGGGCTATGCTTGATTAAGTTAATTAAAACTACGTAAGGTGAGGTTTGGCAGGGTTTGAATATGCTAGATTAGGTAGTAGGTTAGATTAGAATAGATTTGGCTGGAGACTAGGTTAGGTTAGCTGAGGTGTGGTTTGGTTAGGTTTGGTTTGGTTAGGCTAGGTTAGACTAGGTAAACTTAGATAAGGTTAAGTTAAATAGGCTATGTTACGTTTGTCTAGGCTAGGTTAGGCTAGGTTAGTTTATGTTAAGTCAGATTAGGTAAGGTAAGCATAGGATAGGCTAGGTTAGTTAAGGTTAGGTTAAGTTAGGATAGGTTAAGGTTTGGGTTCGGTAAGGTTAAGTTAGGTTACTTAAGTTGGGAAAGACTAGTTTTGATTAGGTAAGGTTAGGTTTCATTAGACCCTGCACAGTCTGATACAGTTACAATTTTCTTTGCATTTTTAAGAGCTTCTTTCATTTCAGGTGAGTAACGGAGATTTTTCGTCCACTAGGCGAATACGACTTCCCCTTCGTTCTGCTTAAATCACATGACCCAAGAGTGAATTTACTGAGAACATCAGTCAGCGTATCTTGCAATGAACGCTGGACCTATTAGCGAGTCATTAACAGAAAGCAATTGGAGGACTGCGTGCCTGGCAGTGTTGTAATCTGACGAGCTTCAGTCATGTGTGTTTAAACAATAAAATGCCACATTTCACTATATATAAGCAAATATTCATGCAACAGAGAGCGTGTAAACGGAAATAAATAAGCAAAACAAAGAGGCAAGGACTCTTAGGACCTCAAAGGCCAAAGAAACCGAGAGCATCACAAAAACACCACTGTTACAATTAAACGTTTAAATAAATGATTCACAGACCCCATGATTGTTACAGATCCAACTTCTCAATACAAAGAAAAAAATTACATAATGAGTCATCTTGAATGAATGATTTTATATATTCAGACGATAGAATAAGTATTAAATGTTGCGTTTAATGACCAAGCGATTGGTGCGTATATATACAAATAGCCAGATGATACATTAAGTATTAAATGTTGCACCTAGTGACAGGCAATTGTTGCAAATATATATACATAAACACCCAGATAATATAATAAGTAATAAATGTGGGGTCTAATGACAAGGCGATTGGTGCATAGATATATAAATAAACAAACAAATAGCCATACAAGTTGTGAACACCAATGTCGTCACTAATTTAATACGGACCACAGCAAACCCAACAGTCAGTATCGTAAATATGCTGAAAATTGTTGTACGTAGTTTTGAACGAGGATATCTAGCAACGAATATTTAATCATCTTCGTTACTATTAAGAACAGCAGGGTATCTTTGTTTGCTCTCTTCACATTCATCGTATAAAAAACACAAAGCTGAATTATAGGTGGAACTGCATGTAGAATTCTGTTTGATTTCTTATTTGTCCTATGAATTTTTAATTTTAGTACACCACACAGAAAATATTTAAATAAAAAAAACACGTGTACGTGTTATCTTTTCCTGTGGTTCATTGATTTTTTGTTGTTTATTTGTTTTGTTTTATTAATCCGTAAATTCGTTTCACATTGAGTAGAAATTATTTTATTTGACCTTTATTCAAGGCTATGAATCTGATCAAACTACTGGTCTTCGTGATCCCATGCCGAATCGACTGTTCAACTTGTTTATGGTTGCTAAATAACACTCGCACTTTACAAAAACCAACAACTTTCATTGTTCTGTACTTCTGTACTTCTTTGTTCTGTATACAATTATATTAATTATATTCTTCTCTTTTCAACATTTCACTATTGTTGACTAGAATTACAAAAAAAATGTATACTAAAATTTTAAGTTAATTCAACAAAACAAAAAAATAGCAAGCAATTCTTTTATTTCTTACTATTGTAAATATAACTATGTTTTAAAATCTTCTGATACCTTCACAAACATTAATTTAATTTGACTCAACAAAAATCAAACAAATAGTTATAATTTTTTTTTTCTATTTATTGTAAATTTAACTATGTATCTAATAATTACATAATATATCAGGTCAATACTTGTTGATCAAAATGTTAATATGTATTGATCAAAAATTTCTCAAACAAAAACTGGTATTTATAACATAGTTTGACTACACAAAAACCACTGACACTAAAGAAAACTTTTAGATCATTTTACATGATTCAATTAAAATTGACTGTCCAAAAAGTGCCAAAAATCCAAGTAAATATCAAAAATATTTCATGAACCAACAGAACACAAAATGAGATAGCACATCAAAACGATAAGTTGTATTGCGCACGTTGATTCATGCATATAATCAGTTATTTAGACAAATGAGTTTTAACGGGGCAATACTTTTGTAACAATCTTCTTATTTATCCAATTCACGTGTAAATTTAGAATTTTTCAGAACAAAAACTGGTAGCAAGTAACCTTAAATACTTCTAAAGGTGTCCCAGTTTTTGATAGGGTTTTTGGAAGACTCGATGCCAAATTCAAATTGCAAGTTCAATGATTAGTTAAGTACTCATGACTTCCAATAGTTTTTTTTCTGTTACTGGCTATAAAGGTGGGTTTATTACCTACATTACTGTTAGAGAACATGTACTCAGTATATAACATAAAAAGTTAAGTCACCTTGTGCATTGAAGTCATTGCTGTCTAAAATCGGATATGGAGCGCGTTAGTATCACACCCAACGATAACGGTGACTTGCATCCTATGTATTTAGATGTTCTTTTTAATAAGCGAAAGGCCTGCTACCGTTGAATTTCCATCACTTTGGTCTGATAGTTGAAAAATTTTTATTTTGTGTTTAACTAAAATAGGGGAACAATATTTTCCTATGTGTTTCATCAACAACAGGTTGTAGATTTGAGTTTTGTCTTCAAGGTTTTGAGATTGTTTTCGGTCATGGTGGAATCAAGTTTTGTCGATGAAGACTAAACATTCAACTCATATTTTGCCAACTTGAAAAGAACAGCATGATTCGCAATAATGTAGGGTGACTTTAGGAAACCTTAGGATCTGTTATTTCCTTCACCTTCACAACCCTCTACAAGTAAATCTGGTGGCTATTAGCATTGTAATGTCAAGGTTAATAGAAGAACAAACATTAAATAGAATTTTAGTATCAATATTTGCATTTTATGCAATATAAATATTAGTTAAAAACATAATAGTTTAAAACGTTTATATGCTAATCCTTATAACTAAAATATCTTCGACTCATCATCAAATTAAATTCTTTGTAGAACAATGTTAAAACATGATTCCAAAAATATCAATAATCCCACCCAAAATTACTTCATTTTAATTTAAGTGGATCGAAAATCAAACTCAATCATTTAACATAATACATTTGTTTTCCATACTACTAATTTACTAATAACAAATTAGATCTGACTTAAATAATATTTATTTTAGTTTATTTTTTTACTGCTTTTCCGTATGCACAAACATATGGATGTATACAAAAATAAACCAAAACCATCATTTTGACAACAACAGAATAAGTCTTCTTTATTACACAAAAAAAAAAGAAAATAAATAATATTGGAAAATGAAAATCACTTCACCATGTTTTCACGTATAAAAATACTAAATTACGAGTTATGACGAAAATGAGATATTGGTGTACAGTTGGACACAATTTGAACCGTGTTAATCAATGCTACATTTTTTCTGATCCCAGCTCCCAAGCTACTGGCATTTCTTATCACATGTTTTTTGTTTATTTTAATTCTATGATGTTTATATAGCTTATCGCAAAACAACAACATAACAATATAACATTTAGGAGCCGACTGTATTATTTTCACAACATATTCTATTTGAGGATTATTTATGTTCATTAGATGCTTTGATGAAAAGAAAACATAATTTTTTTTTGTTAATCTAAAACAACAAAACATCATAATAAAGACTAAGTCAAAGGCATCAAATCTGAAAAGAAATTTTTGGCTTCTGACATATTTATTGAATTTCTTTTTTTTTTCTGTTATTTTTACCAAAGTTTTTCCACATGCGGATTGGAAATTAAAAACAATAATTTAGTTAAATAATATATGTTGGAGAAAAGGGTATTCGAGTTATGATTATTGGTATATAAATTGCAGAGTTTTTGATGGTTTTGAATATTTATTGAAAGGAAGTCAAAGTAATAAATTTGTTTTATTTATAGTTTAAATATATATAGACTAAGAGCCCGCGACGGCCAGACCTTCGTTATTTTATAAAAGCTGAAAGTTTCTCTGCGCATACCCCTACTCAGGTAGGAACGATAAGCAACATATGGAGTTTGGATCATAGTGGCTTTGGCAGAGAGCAGGTAACAAAGGGGCCTCCAAAGTTTCGTGATAGTATAAAAGCTAATTTTTTTATACATTCTTCGGGATAGTATTAAAACTCACGTCACCCATTGCCAGACACTTACTATCGTGAAACCCCCTTACTCCCTGCCAGACACCTTTTAACTCTAAAATTTAAGGGTGTCTGGCAGGGGTTTCCACGATAGTAAGTATCTGGCAATGGGTGACGTGACTTCTAATATTATCCCGAAGAATATATAAAAAAATTAGCTTTTATACTTTCACGAAACTTTGGAGGCCCCTTTGTTACCTGCTCCCTGCCAAAGCCACCACTATGATCCAAACTTCATATGTCACTTATCGTTCCTACCTGAGTAGGGGGTATGCGCAGAGAAACTTTCAGCTTTTATAAAATAACGAAGGTCTTGCCGTCGCGGGCTCTTAGTCTAATGTGTAAGTTTGCTTTTATTGAAAATAGTTATATTAAAGATTTCTGTCAACATTTTTTTATTACTATTTACTTATATTACTTATAGTTTTCTATTACTTATCTATTCTTAAATCACCTCGCGCTTTTTTTGCCGAATTTATAATATTAATCTGAGTTTTTTCCACAAGAAACCTAGTACGTGCATACAGAAATTTATCTCTGTGTCAGGAAATTGAAAATATATCCAAACTTTTATGCTTCTTTTAAAGATATGAGATAAAAAATTATTGATTCTATTTTTTTGTCTTTAGCGTACAGGTGTGGTGTCTGACTTAGAATATGCTGATGGTGCAGCTATGAGTCTAGAGTCAGGCATGGTATGTGTGCTGTCTGACTTAGAGTATTAATATTATACGTTTAAGTCTCATTCTTCCATGTTATGGAAGAATCGAGACTTAAAGACTCTAAAGGTTGTATCCGTCATCTTCTTCGTCAGATCCAGACAGTTTTGAATTTCACCATGAATTAATTTTTTCTTTTGAAGGGAAACAATTTAATTTCTGGAAAAAACGTTTTTTTCTTTGAAATATGAAACTTTAAACAAAATAAAAACTTGCTTCTGTGCCTTTGTTACTGTATGGCACCACTGTAACAATTTTAAGCGTATAAAGACAGCTACGTTGTGTTTCATAAAATTATTCACACCGAGATTCGAGAGAGGTCAATGTTAATAAAATATTTATGCTTCCCAAGTTTGAAGTCGATCTTTCCTCTGATATCCCTTCGTGAAAAATTGTTACTCAATTCCACTTATTCCAACATTAATCGACATATAGTATATTCGTCACCAAACGTATCATATTTTGGAGTCCAAAGATCTTTAAATGTGTTACGCCAACTTTATCATTGGGCATAATTGGCATCAGCTGTTCATATATTTGTACCAGGGTGTGATAAATGTATGTGACTGAGATGCCCAGATAATTTCAGCGACTTTATATTGATTTCTTGGGACCTTACCCGTATTCAAAACATGCAAATGACGAGGTTTATAGCCATTGGGCTTTATTATAGAAATAATATTAGATACCTAAGGTATCTATATATCCAAGGGATTATTTAATTTTAGAATGATACACGATTGTACGTATATGTGCGGACTTCACCAAGGAAGGATCTCTAATATAAAACTCTAATTTAGCAGACCATGTGGTCCATCAAATGATGGTTACAGAACTTTTTATTCTGTTGATGATGACAGTAAACTTATCAAATGCGGTTCGTGATTAACAGCTAGAAACAAAATTTGGCTGCCTCACCTCCTCTTCGTAATCTTCGTTTTAACTATATTTCCCTTACAAATTCCAAAAATTAAAAAACGTTATTGAATTTTTCTCTTCTCCATTCTATCACTTAAATTTTAAATTTAGTTTCATCATATTACAAATTAAGATTCACAGGTTATCATGCTAACAACCTTTTTTATTACATAAACAAAACTATATAAGCAAATTTTTTTTTCTTACGATGATTTGATGTTCAACAACCGTTTATTTGGTTATAACTATTAAATTTGGAACAGTATTCAGCATTCATCTGCCTGTACCGCTGTATCTACCTCTACCTGGATACCGCTATTTGTTGTAGCTTCACCATTTTTTTTATAACCACGAGGAAATTAAAATAGGCGAGATGATCCGCTAATTGGATATTAAGGAGACTGGGATCTAATACCATTGTGGGGTGAGTCACCCTTATTTTTTCGTATATTTCTCTTGATATGTATTAAATAATTAAAGGATAATAATGGGGTGACGTGACGGTCGCGGGTTCTTGTCGTTGGGAATGGCCAGAGTCTCTTTTCCCACTTTTTTTTTTCTGATCTATATTGTTCATGATATACGCGCACACTGTTAATTTGTGCTGAACTGGCGGGTTCATTCCATTGATCCCACTGTACTGACGCTAGTTCAGAGTTTTCAACCTCGCTAGGTGCGCGGCCTGCCTCTTTTGACCTATTGGCATGTTCAATAGGAATAGTACTCCATTACATACACCAAAACGTTATATTTCCATTATAAATGATTTTACACAATTTGAGAAAATGTGATTACATTATTAATGTCTAAAGCAAGCTCTATTTCACAAAGGGGAAAAACAATCCTTGTGTCAGCATGAATAAATTAGGTCATAATCTGAATAATATGATTCCAAAGACCTGATAATTTTATGTATAAAAAAGAAATGTTACGTTTTGGTAAACAATTGGTAATGTAGCGTTTTGTAATTTTATTGTAATGCCTTGTTGTTCTAGGAGTTTATCAGTTCCAGGAACTGCAGGTAATGTGGTTGTACGGTAGATAACGGTTTTGTCATTGTCACTGATAAAGGCAAGTCCACCACCTTTGTCCTCTACTATATCCTGCCTTATCATTTTATAATCACAGTAATTACCACTAATCTAAGATCTAACATTTAATTTGGTTTCTTGAAGAACCATGACTAGAATATGGTTATTGCACATATGATTTATGATAACGTCGAACTTGTTAGTGAGACCGTTGCAATTAAGTTGCATAATTTTCACATCACTTAGAGTTTCTTCAAGTGTGTTCATTCGCATTGTGTTTTTCTGCGAGCTTGTGTTGGTATTTTAACTAGATGTTTGAAAACATGTCGCAATGTATTTTTGCAACATTTCTTATTTGTGCCGAGACCTGAGTGGTTGAGGTGACCCCATTCCTTTGACGGTTCCCCAACGAACGTAACCCAAACTTTTTTAATTTACTGACAAAAGTTGTGGACGAGATGATAGCAAAGGCCCCCGATTGTGAGGTTATCGTTACCGGTGACTTCAACGTCCACAACAAATCATGGTTGGAATTCTCCAAATCAACCGACGATGTTGACAATAGTAAGGCAGAAATTTTTGCCGCGTCTCAGGGCCAATTCCAAATTGTTAAAAACCCAACTGTCACTCCCCGTAATGGCGATGATAATAGTTTTCTTTTAGATCTCCATCTTACCACAATGCCAGATATTACGAGCGTCAATGTCGCGAACGGTAGTATTGGAAATTCTGATCATTATTTAATTTTATCAGTTATCAAAACTGATTAACTTAAAACTACAGCTCCCAAACACCGTAAAAGATTTCACTACTCAAAAATGTCATTGTTTTTACACTGACAATGTAAATGTTTCTGCTCAAAACTTTACAGAAACCAACCAATTTGCTATCAATAAATTCGTCCCTCTTTCCATTGTAAAACCCTAACAAAAATACTAAAATTTGAAAGCTGTCAAAACGGCACTTAGAAACAAACGTAAATCATTTAATAAATGGATTCATCACAAAACTCCCAGTAATCGATTCCAATATCTAAAGGCCAACAAAATATCTAACCGAATTATCTCAAACGAAAAGTCTGAAAGTGACATAGCGAAAGCTTCAAAACTTACGTCTATGTTTATTTCTGACAAGAGTTTTTACAGTGCCAGTAATTATTTAAATTCTGGTACAAAATCTTCTATTCCCCTATAATTGATGGTGATTTAAACGCCAATGATCCCGGAAGTAAAACTAACTTACTAACGATTGCGCTTTGCTCTGAACTAAACCGTTTTGGAAACTCCTAAAGTAAGATCCAAAATTCAGTCTTCAGGAGTTAATATGAATGAATTTCACTTCAAATCCGAAATAGTCGCTAAAGTTTTAAAGGGTTTAAACATCAACAAAGTCTCAGGAATGGACAACACTCCAGCTATTATTTTAAAAACCTGTTCTAAAGAACTTGCATCAACTTTGACTAAAATATTCTACTAATCCTACAAATCTGGTATATTATATATATATTTCCCAAGGTATTCGATCGAGTCTGGTATGCCAACTTAATCAACAAACTCGTTGCGTGTGGGTTTCATTCCAATGTTGTGAAGCTGATTCAAAATTTTCTATCTAATCGATACATTTCGGTCTCCTTAGACGGATTTTCATCTGAGTCTCAACTAATTAACGCTAGTGTATCTCAAGGCTCAGTATTGTCCTCAACCCTATTTTTGATTTATATCAACGAGTTGTTGTAAATTACCAGCAACCCAATAAATAGTTTTGCTGATGATAGTACTCTGCACAAGTCGTTTGTAAAATGCACGAACAAATTAATCCCGCCCGGAGAGACGCTGCCATAAACGTGAATAACATAACCTAAAAAAGTCGCCGATTGGGCTGACCAAAACCTGGTCAATTTCAACTCTACCAAAACACAGCTGTTGATTGTTTCCAAAAAGCGCGTCTAGAAAACTCGGCCTCCTAAATAGATGCAAAAAAATTTCACTCCATACCAATTGCTCCATGTTTATAAGTCCTATATTCGTCCCTGCATGAGGCATTGTTGTCAAGTTTTTTGTGCCGCTTCTTTTTCGATCTTGGACTTCTTGAACTCTGTACAAAAGCGGGCTATACGAATTGTGGGTGATCGAGATTTGACATCAAAAATTCCCTACAACATCGTCGCACTGTTGACATCGTTGTTTTTTACAAATATCTTCATCAACAGTGCTCAGATGAAATCAGAAGCATCATGCCTCAAACTTATTTTTACCCCCGTTTCACTCGGCTATCGGCTAGCACAAGCAGTCAATCGGTCGAGATACCACGCAGTAATACTGAGAGAACGCAGAACAACTTTTTTGTCCGGACTGCATACAAAAGGAATAGTTTGCCGGAGTCCATAGTATTAGGTGGTTTCAATTCGCAGAGGTTTAAAAAAGCGTTCATCAACACCTTAGAGCGCAAGTTGTTGTGGGACCTATGCCTTAAAAGGTATTTATGTGTTGTTGTGAGACATATTGTAAACCCTATAGCACAACACTTTTTATTTAAAAAAAAAAGAATAAAAGAAACAAAAATCTGATAATATCAAATTAACATACATTTTTTCATGATACAAACTGATAAAATATGTTAAACGCCATTCCGAATCACACATCCAAAAACCTAATTACCTTTTTGGTTGACTGCCAACAAATTCGTTAATAAATACGTTTAAGACAAAAATGAAATCAAAACTTAAGAAAACACAAAAACTAATTCCAATTCCTAAAATATCTAAATTAATTTATGTTGAGTGATTATTAATTAATGGGATTTTTGTGACAAATATTTTTTAATTATCTTGTTTCTGTAGATTTTTCTGTTATAATTATGAAAACATAAAAGATTTATGTTATCTTATGATTTATGTGAGGCTTTGACTAATATTTGTGTTTTTGTGTAAGAATTTGAATAGTTGGGAAACACGTAGGTGGATGTGTTTGTAAATTACTTAAACCATATGAAATCGATTATTCTTGCTACTGGCAGAAACACTATAGCGAAACCATTAACAACCTACGTCAAAATTCGAATTAATAATTTGAAAATTATTCAATCATTTTCATTATACAGAGTATATTCTATCATGGTAAATAATCTTAATACTCGGTTCATTTCCTATTAATAAACTCTCTTCAAAATTTCTAAGAAAATTTATTTATTTTTTTCTCAGATCCAATCATATCGGTAACAGTATTAATATCAAACCAATATCTTTCCATTTTAATTTCATTTTCTTAAAACCGAATCGTAGAATCATCATCATCATGATAAAAACCAAACCAAAATTAAAGTAAAAGGTTTCGGTGTGTTTTTTGTTGCTTCCTATTCCATTCGATTTTGGAGACTTTTAATTTATTATCCGTTATGGTTCGTTGGAGATAAAATCCTATTTGGATTAATTGAAGAGATACTTTTTTTTATTCTATTTTTGGTTTAGAAGATATGGAAAAAAAGGTTATTTATTTTCCCAAATCGGATTCTAACTTAAAGGAGTTCAGTAAATGAAATTAATATTTATAGTGATATACAAAATATGTTTAAGCTTCGAATAAAATAGATTGTGGAGGGTGGGCTACAAGATAAATAAGATATGAAATTTTCTATAAATATCAAGATATGTAAACCAATGTCATTAAACAGAAGAGTTTTTGCTAATTTTTGGTAAACAATACATATTTTTAATGTTTTGGTAATAGATAACGAGAACAGTATTTGTATTTTAAAAAGCAATTAATCGTAGACCGTAGGCCGAGGATCGTTTTAAATGCCACTTGCTTCGGGCATTTTGCAAAATATTAGGAAAATTTATCACCGATCGAGCGCAATTCGTTTGCAAATATTTTTTGCCAACTTACTAAATAATTGAGACAATTATTGTTTAACTAAACATTTTAAGACATTTATTAATTTATAATTCTATTGATTCAAATGTCTGTAAAAACAAATAAAATATTCGAGATAATTGTGCCTAGGAAAATTATCAGTTGTAATTTAACAAGGGCGGTAATAATTCGAAATAATTTTTTGCTAAAAATTTCGGAAGCAAATATATTGATGAAAGCAAGAGGCCGTAGGCCGAGGGCTTTCATCAATACCACTTGCTTGAGGAATTTTTCAAAAAATTATGAGAATTTATCAATGAACGAGCGGAATTCATTTACAAAATTTTTTGCCATTTTTCATTTCTTTATATATTTTTTATTAATTATACGTTGGCCTACTGTGATATCGCAGTTAATTATTTCAAAATTAGATTGATAATTTTTAATATCCCAGTAGGCCAGACGTATATCTATTTGTTATTAGTATAATTCTAATTTTATTGTTGAAATTGAATAATTACATTACATTTTAAAAAAATTCATTGTGTTAAATTAAAATAAAACTAAGGCAAAAAGTTTTCATTGTAATTGAAAGGTTATTGGTCAAATTCAATGATGTCATCACATTAGGAAATTTCATTGGATTAAATTCAAATAAAAGTAAAGCAAAACATTTTCAAACAAACTTTATTAATAAAATTATTTATAAGCAAAAATGCATCTACGATATACAATTTTCAAATGACTTTTGGTTAAAACCGGACACACAATATTCAAGCCATCAAAGAGCATATGTTTGACCTTTGTTTATATGTAGATCAGAAAAAATGAAACAAAAATACGATACTATCATATCTCATACGTTATTACATACTACGGAATGTCGTATTAGTTTTAGTTCGTCATAATTGATACGTAATTTAGACCAAGCAAGATAACTTGCCAGTTGAGCTACTTTAGTATATCTACTAGCATCGTTTGATCTCATAAGGCGAGTGTAGGACATATGCAAGTACACCAATAACTAACAAGCGAATAACAACAACACATTTTATTTTTATTTACAATACCTTTCGCCATTCCTATCCCCATTGAAAAAAATTATCGTATTATATTTGGTTGATTTCGACTTTTTTGAGCAAAACAAAATATAAAATATTGGCGACGCTGATGCATAGTCTGACTTCACCACAGCTCTGAAAACAAAATGTTATAGATATATGGTGAAGTTATATTCATCAAATACTTCAAATATTGACTATCTGTTGTTAAAGATTTCTGGAGTTCTAGTTATAAATGAAAAAGGGTTCTTCGGAGGCCCTCATCACTATGTACAATATTGTTAAAAAGCTTATCTATCCCACATTTAGTTCATTGAAGAAAACTGAAGCATCTCAACAAAAATTCTGTTACTCATACAACAGAAATAGTAAAAAACATTTTGCCGGAAGTGACAAACCGGAGGTTGGAATGCAAAACTATTGCTTAGACATATTTAAAAAGTTAAATCAAACTCGATGGTCAGGAACTGATGGTATTGAAGTTTCAAATAAACATGTGCTCTGAAGGCCCCCACCACTTTTCCCAATATCATCCAAAAACTAATCAGTTCTTTTGCATTCAAATTTCCATCTTTTGTCAAAGTGTCATCAAAATTTATTGCTGAACGAAGTCTGTATTCTTCCACCATACTTTGAAAGCCTCCTGCCACTTCGGCTCGATGTGCCCTAAAAGTTTTTCATTATTTTATCACACTAATTAAAACCTTCTTCATAAGTTTCATTATAATCACTTCATTGTTGTACGCTGTAGATAGATAAAGACAATGACGCAAATGCAAAAAATATTTTTTACCGGAAGTTGGGATATGCAGAACTGTTCCCAAGTTTTTATGGCTCCGTACTTTAAAAAAGTAAAAACGGTAACCTAATGGTGAGACCTCGGTGTCCGTCCGAACTTCTTCATAATCAATTTAGTCACAAACTATAAGTGCTATCAACTTGAAATTTTCTACAGTTTTTAAACGTGTTTTCCCATGCCTACCGATAACAAAAAAAATTCAAATATTTGTTTTTATCTATATTTTATGAACATAGCTAAGGAGATAGTAAAACAAATGTTTTTTGTAAGGAATCGAGTTTGCTCTAGAAAAATCGAAAAAGTTCAAAATATTTCAAAAAAAAATTTCAATGATTTTTCGACTGCTTAGTGTTTTTAATATTGCCAAAAACGAATGTTGTTTTTCCTGCCCCCCACCCCTAAACTTCGAACATTACAAAAGAAAAAATTTGAAAAAATTCATGGTTATGGGCAATATTGTAAAAATTGAACGAAAACTATAGCGGTCGGCTCATCATTTAATATGTGATTCTGAGGGGGTTGAGAGTGAAAATTTTGAAAATTTTGTCATATGAAAGGTGATTTTTTTCCTAGTCCAAGCCAATTTTCTTTGCAATTTTCATAAGACCAGTTTTTGAGTTATGTTAAAAAATGTGACAAAAATTTCCTGTCCCCCCTTTAACTTCGAGCAATACAAAAGAAAAAATTCATGATTATGGGCAATGTTGTAAAGATTGAATGAAAACTATAGTGGTCAGCTCATCATTTCAAATGTTATTTTGAGGGGGTTGAGGGTAGAAATTTTGCAAAAAAAATATTTTTGACCAAGTCGAGTGGTCGATATGAAATATTGATTTTTTTCTAGTCCAAAACAATTTTTTTGTAGTTTTAGAAAACACCGTTTTTGATTCATTTGAATAAAATTCTAAAATTGTGTTTGGTAAATAACTATTCACGTAAAATAATCGTAGAAGAGGATAAATTTTACTACGTTGTAGGAAATTTATATTATAGTAAATATTGAGTGACACGAAGTATAGAAATGAACAAACAAGATCAAATTAGATCAACACAGTTTAACAAGTTAGATGAACTAAACTTCAGACGAAAGGCGTTAGGTTGGAAAATTATGCGATAACGTACCTGATACCTATTTGCTATTCGATAGATTATCATTTAATATGGTTGCATTGCAAATGTTCTCTGTGAAGTTGATCACTAATTACAAACATTTTTGAAATTTTTGAACTTTTGAACTACTGTTGAACTAGAAAATTGTTACAGTCAAGTTAATCGAGGTTGGGGATCTGTTCTTTTCGTTAAGTCTGAAACAGTACCACCAGTGCAGAAAAATAGTAGCCACCATCACTTTGAGTTTAGCTCTGCTGGCAGTCATTGTGAATGTTAAACTAGCTGAAGTGCAAATCCTGTTGGTATACTATACCGATCTCCCCAATGTTCAGTAGACAAATCACTCGACTGTGTTAACAATGCACTCGTTGGCAATAATTTGACTACACTTTTTCTCCGTTTTTTCCGTTGGTTGCAATAAAAATCCTCAAAGCTCTCAAGGCTCTCAAACTATCTTCTACAAAAAAATTTGTAAAGCAAAATTCATTAACCAACAATAGTTGAAGCTACAACAATTGATAACATATTTTCCAATATAAATAATTTCTAAGCTGACGTTATTGAAGCTTTCTTTAGCCACCATAAACGGCTTTGGGTAAAATGCAACCCAACGCAAAACAATGAAAATAAAAACTATTGTTTTCTCAAATATATTATACACGGAACCCTCAGCGAGCGAATTATATTCGCACTTGCCTGACTTTTTTTTTATAGGTTTCATCCAATTTGATTGTCAGGTAAAAATGCTATTGAGCATTGACATTAAAAACGCTTGGGGTAACCTTTCCCCACCTTATTCGATATTTCTCGAAAACTTATCAGATCCATGCCATATATGTATTCGCTTTTTTATCTTTTTTCAAGATGTCATCAAAATTAATTTACGAATCTTATATGCTCGCAACAACTATAAAAAATACAAGGAAAAAAATCACCTGTTATTGTTGCTTCCTCCAAGTCTTTGTCCAATGTTCCTCCAAATCTTATTAAATATATCTCATGTCAATTGAAACCTTTAACCAACGTTTCATGAATATCTCTTTGTAAATGTAGACTATAGTCGCAGACGCGCACACAGAAAAAGTTTTACGGGAGTTCCAAAGAATTAAAACATTCTAGTAAAAAAATTTTATATTAATAGATCATCGGTCTAGATCCGAGAACCCCAAATTTGTGTGTGTGACTGCTCTTTCGTCAGTGATGCTGCTATAGTCAAATGATAATTAGAAACATTTATTATCGGTTTCTTAATTTTGAGAGGAGTCCTACGCCTCACACTAAATAATCTAATAATATTGCTGCCAATTTAATTTTCCGTCCTGGTTCAGCCGTTGTGGTAGATGATAATGAAGGAAATTCAGAAGACAAATCAAATTTATCTGAACGGTTTAGCCTTAGAGCTTTAGAGTTTGCATAACCCAAAGCAGAACGACTTGAAGAAGCTGAAATAAAATGGGAAAATTGTTCAGGGAAGCTGACTGAGTACTCAGAGACTTGACTCAGAGTGAGACTGCGTTATTTATATGATTTGCTGGTGGACATGTTCCTAATATGCTAAAGTGATATTTTAATATTTACACATTGTCGTATTGACATACAATCTCTTTGCAATCCTCGAAAAACTGTCCAGGTATGCATAATGTTGCACCGTCTACGGGTTTTGCAGATGTAGCATTTAAATTTTAACGATAAGTGAAGCCCAAATGATACTGATGGGAAGATACGGGACTAATCTGGTCGATCAATAAAATCATTTGATTTGGGATTGTAGTTATTTGTGCTTTCCTTTTCAAACCCCAACAATTTAGATAGTTCCGCAGAAAATTTTGATTCGAATTTACTGCCTTGACCTACTACAATTGATTTTGGAACACCAAATCGTCCCGAGCAGAAATTTGTCAGGGATTAAATAAGGTCCTGATCAGGTTTGCCTTAGTCCGGATCATTGGTAAGGCAGCCTGATTGGACACTAATCACGAGTGTCACGCTTTTTACCTATCAGGTCCTGATTGGGATTAAGGAATCAGATGCAGATAATCGGATCAGACCCTGATTGGGATAATCAGGACAGATCTTGATTGAGATATCTGGACCAGACCACGATATATATTTATATATTATATAAAAATTTATTAAAATAAAATAAATTACAATGGAAAAAATTAAAACAAACCTTAATCAATATTATAATAGTCTTTCAGACGAGAAGCGATAACTAAAAATATGGAGGGGCTGAAACCTCAAACTATGAGATATCAAGACTTCGGTCTGGGTTAAGGATTTTGATATAGTTTTCGGCAAAAAACTTTTATGGGGACATGGTTTTTAGTTTTGGGCAGCGATGTATATCAAACATAACTTTTTGTTAAGTAAATGTATTTTTTATCTCTGTTTAGATATGTATTACAAAACTAACACGAAACATAAATACGCTGTCGGAAAATTATATTAGATCATAAATTAACATAATTTAGTGATCACACAATCAGCAAACTACTCAAAAACCCCTCTATTTAGCATTTCGAGAAAATATTACAAAATCACTAATTCATAATTCTTTCAAAATTCAAAAATATTCTAAAACTAAATAAAATCAAAAATTCAAACTTTTTTCAAAAGAAATTCTAAAAATATTTCAAAAATGATTACAAAATCAAAGATTAAAACTTTTTTCAAAAATCCTAAAAATATTGCATAAATAATAACAAAATTAAAAATTGTAACTTTTTCCAAAATTATAAAAATTATAATAAAATAAAAAATTTAAAATTTTTCAAAATTCTATAAATATTCCAAAAATGCTTACAAAATCAAAAAGAGAATCTTTTTTCAAAATTCTAAAATTATACATATATTAAATTCAAAAATGTTTATTTTCAAAATTCCAAAAATATTCCAAAAATTAGAATATAATCAAATATTTAAAATTTTTCTAAATTCTAATAATATTCCAAAAATTCAAACTTTTGCCAAAATTCTAAGAATATAGCAAAAATTATAACAATATCAAAAATTGAAACTTTTTCCAAAATTATTAACGAACAGCTAAATTTTTTTTCCAAAAAATTATCTAAAAAACTAAATGAAATCATTTTTTGACACACTCGACAATATTTTTTTGACAAACTTATAATGCAATAAAATTCTCAATAATAATAATTTCAGGTTCATTATACATTTCATTTCATACAAATAACTAATTTTATTTTTTCCTAAAAAAATTTAAAATTAAACAAGAAAAAAAAAATTAAGGAGTTGTACGACATGAAATTTTGTTATTATTATTCAGAAATATAAGTTAGTCAAAAAAATAATGTCAAGTGTGTCAAATGAAAGATTTTCCAAAAAATTGGGTAAAAAATAAATAAAAATCTTTCTTTTGACACACTTGACAACATTTTTTGACAAACTTATAAGGCCATAATTCTCAATAATAATAATAAAATTTCATTTCAAACAAATAATTAATTTTTTTTTTTTCCAAAAAATTGGGTAAAAAAATAAATAAAAATTTTTCTTTTGATACACTTGGCAACATTATTTTTGACAAATTTATAATGCAATAATCTAGATTTTGGTCACACATATCAATCCCGACTATCAAGATTTCTCCAATTTTAATGGTCCTACTCGTAATCACTTAAAATGAACGTATTTTAAGCAAAAAATATGCATTTTTCCTTGTTTTGAAACACTTGACGATTTTTTTGACACAATTCCGGTACAGTTATCGAACACATCGTCCTTTCAGCTCTTTCCATTGAGTAAACCTATTTGTAGAAAAAAAATTTTGAAATCTGTCCAGCGTTTTTCTAGATTTCGTAGGTTGTGACGGCGACATTTTTTAGACAGACAAAATTTTTTTTGCTTTTTTAGAATCAGTAGGTCCTTATACGTCGAGAAATGTCAAAAAAGTGAGGGTAAGAATTTCACTTTTGGCTCATGAATGCAATACTTAGGTCTTTCAGACCGAAGTAACTTACATGAAACGATTTTACTTTATATTTCTAAAATGGATAATACTTTAGTGAATTTTGACCAATTGAAATTTCAGCTAGGGGTCGAATACGATAAACCAAATCAAGTCCTGATATATTCAAATAAGGTTACCCCTAAAATGGTATTGTAAATCAGGGCCGCAACAGGACCACAACAGATAAGGCTAATCCATCTAATAAGACTTGCTCATTTTGATCACACCCACATCTGATGTGATCACACGTGATCACATCTGATCACACCCTAACTGTGTTCAGGCTCTCCCTAACTAATTTCTGCTCGGGATGCTATTAAACGATCGAGCTATCGACAACTGTCTCACAATTTTCTTTGATTTTCAGATATTGGCAATGGGTCGACCATATCGATATTGGAATTTAAAAAATCTTTGGGATACGAGAGGGTAATTCTCTATATGACTTTTGGTATGACAAACTATTTTTGTCTTCTTTGTCGGTTTGCCAGGCAGTTTTGAACCGTTTTTATTAAATATTTTTTAATCGATCGCCAAATAAACTTTTCCGTCAGCATATTCTGATGCTGAAATTTACTGATGCTGAAACTCCTGAGTGAGATAGATTATGTTACGATTTTTTGGTGTTATAAAGGAATAAATGGCCGGATTACGCCAGTAGACTTGTCACAGTAGATGCATATTATTGAACCAAATGAAATTGGGAATTGTTGGAATTTTTTCTTAGTGTTTTTAGTTGAAACTTTCAACAGAAGTTCAACATCGTGTTACAAAGCAGTTGTCCATGAAATAATTTTATCCGCAATAAAAAGGTATTTACCGATTTAATGTTGTCGATATAATATTTTATCGTTCTAAATTTTAGTTCAATGTTTTTTTGTTG
The DNA here is from genome assembly GCA_963693315.1 of Diogma glabrata. Lineage (NCBI taxonomy): Eukaryota > Metazoa > Arthropoda > Insecta > Diptera > Cylindrotomidae > Diogma > Diogma glabrata. The sequence goes on from OY856187.1 coordinate 94,687,120, forward strand.
TCTGAGTATACAGGTTGTGACAGTTCGTAGTGAATTTTAAAAATTAATTAGACGTTTGTTCATCAATTATTTTCAGCTAATAATTTTGTTGTGAGATATGCAAAGTTTCGTAATATTTTATTTCCAGCTTGAATTAAATAAAAAAGATGTGTTAATTTTTTTTGTGTTAAGTAGTGAATTTCTTTTTTACAGACAGTTAGTTGATTGAGAGAAATATGTCATTATTGGGTTAAAAGTGCTTGACTTTTTATTTGAAACGATTTTTAAGTTTTTTATTTACAGATGTCTTTATTACAATAATTAATTAAAAAAATTTTCTACTTTTTTATTTTCACCACAAAAAATGTTCATTTTCATTTCGAGTGCTTGTTGCCTTCGGCTAACGCCTCGAGCCTCGATTTCACTCTGAAGCAAAAAAGACCTACTTTACTCCCTTAATACATAATAGCTATTTTTGTGTACACACAAAACAACTAAAAATGTTTAAACTATTTTGTGATGTTTGGAAAATAAAATTTCACATTTGCTCTAATACTTTGGAAAAATAAATTGCTTTAAAACCATAATTATTTTAATATGAGTAATTTCTTATGTATTCTATTTATAATTTAAAGTGAAGTTATATATGCTTTATTGATAAAGTTTTAGAAAAAGAGACTTAAGGTTTATGGTGTTATAAGCTTTAATCGAAAAACTATTATTGGTTTATTATTTGAAAAAAATAAAGCTTTTTGATAATAATTGTAACGACCAACAAAATCTGTTGATTAGACATTTCCTTTTAAGCCTTTAATCAGACAGTTCTCATAATAATCCCACACTCGTTTCATACTATTGGATTCATTTCGTAAATAATATCTGTCTTTGTATGACGTTTCACTGTAATGCATTTTTTTGTAATAATCTATTGCTTTTTTGTGAAACCAATATATTTTTTCCTTGTTTTGAGCTAAAATCAAAATAAAGTAAAATGATCTGCGCAGTTGCGTTGATGTTGTGTGATCTGAATAAGGCCAACCGATAAAACAATCACTCAGAGAACTAAAACCTTCTAATCAAAAAAGATTTATATGGAAAAATGATGGGTTAGAAAGGCGAAATCCGTACCTGAGAACCCCCTTCCATTGTTTGTCCGTCTGTATAGTAGGAATGAAGACTTTAAAAAAATTATACAAAAACTCAAATTCGGTAAATATTAGTTAGGCTTAAACTTTTTTTTTTATTGACGTCTTGATTTGATTGTTCATCAAAACTCACCTGATAACGAAGTAACCTTTTTAAAAGTAATTTAAAAAACGAATAATAAAAGTTCTATTATTATGATACCAAACTTAATCGATAAAATAAACTCAATTGCTATGTTTTATAATGCAACATTATATGCAACAAACATAAAACTTTTTAACACCAACTTTACCAATCATATAAAACAATGAACTCGATAAACAATAAAATGTTTCATTTTGGTATATTAATTTTATAGAAACTAAAAACAAAATACTGTAAGTACACTTCCAAATACTGGAAAATAGATGAAAATCTAAAATAGAGGAAAAAAGAAAATAAAAAATTAAATTGGAAATAACTTTTTCATTCACAAATTTAATTGAAAATTGTTGCAAACGAAGTGTTTTGTTTTTTTTTTTTCATTTTATGTAGGAAGTTTAGTTTCGACTATTTTTTATGTTTGTTTGTTATCAATATAATAATAAAAAAGCACAACAAAAAAAAACTTTTCAAAACTTATTTAATTTTTTTTTGTTTCTTTTATGTATATTTATCACTATATATATTTTTGTTCCAAACGATGATACTTTATCATGATAGTAATAAAATTTTTGTTTTTGTTCTTTAATTTAAGTAATTTTCAGTTTTGTTGTGTTATTGATAAAATAGGAAATAAAAAAGAGGAAATAAGAAAACTTAAAACTTTCTAATAATAAAAATAAACTTTTTCTTAGAGGCATTATGTGAGGTTTAAAAATTCATATAAGGAGTGCGGGGTAAATAACGATGTTCTCGTTTGTTTTGTTGTACTGTTATGTGAGACCTTTAAGATAATACATTTTTAAGTTAGCCAAGGAAAGTAACATATGAAAACCTTGTACTTCAGTATTTCTTAAAAATGTATTTTGGTATTTTCACAACACATTTTTGAAGTTAAAACTTCTTTAGGCGCGTTGTGCGATTTTGTATGGAGATAACTTTATATATTCAAATTATCGTCATGCTAATTTATTTAAGTATAAAATACCTATATTCAGTCGTAACGTTTTAAATTGCACTATGGATATCGCGGTCGACTGAGGTTCTATAGGCCGAGAGTTCAATTCCTGGAGTGGTACATTTTTTTGTTGTTTTTTTTTTAACTTTTATTGAATTCTATTTAATTATTATTATTTTTTTTTATTCCTGAATTCATTAAAATTTGTTTTACGAGTTTTAATTTGATCGATAATGCAGTTTTTTTAATTATTGCTACTGTCTTTTTTCGTTCCGTTCAAATTGTTATTATTTCAATATTAACAAGAAAATGAATTATGTTTTTGCCAGGCAGTACTAAAAATAATGAAATATTGGTTGTCCTATCATTATTTTCCACAATTTTATTCCCGTGAAATAAAATAAGGAAAACAAAACCTAATATTTCAGTATGTATTTCGCTTTCAATATGAATTGACATCTTCATTACAAAAGATTGATTTAAACACAGTTTAAGGCTGCGAACAATTTACGGTATTTAATTTTAATGATAGTGTAGTTTTTTGAGGTTATTGCTATTGTCTTTTAGCACAGTGTGATGTCAATGCGAAGTAAAATTTAGAATGCATTTAGGTGATTTTTACGACATTTTAATATTTAGTTCAGTTTTTAAAAGAAATGTTTTGTTGCCATTCTGTTTTTTATACCGTTTGTTATTATTTTTTTTTCATTTTTTTCTATTTTCTGTTGGTGATTGTATTGTACCATGTTTGAATACTTCTCTAGGCACGTTGTGCGATTTTGTATGGGGAAACATTTATATATTCGAGTCATCGTCACGCTAAATAAATATTAATTATAAAATAAATATTAAACGAAAGTACCAAAAAATTGTAATCATTTGTTATTTTCTTTTACTTTATTCTCATTTTCTTGATTTATGGTTGTTTTTTTTTCTTTTTTATTGATTTCATTTTTTTCGGATTAAGTGTGGTGAGTGTTATGAAGTATAATTCAAACTCCGTAATTGAGAGTCAACCCGCTTTTCCATACGCGTTAAATTTGCATTAACAGAAACTTTCATACTTACTTTCGTTTTTCATAGTTTCCTAACATAGAAAAAAACATAGTTTCTTAAACTCAATCCGTAATCGTCATCTACAATGGTTTCCGTTTAAAAATTATCATAAAATAGTTGTGTGCTATTTCCCAATGTAATTTCTTATAATGAATTTGTAATCGTTAATCGCTATCATATTATCATAAAACAGTTGTGCAATATCAATAATTCGTAATCGCGCTGTTTCCATGTATGATTTCCTACAATCATTTCGTAATCAATAATTTTTTTATTAATGCTTTCCCACATTTTCTCTAATGCAAATTAGTGATACAAATTCCTTAGTGGGTTTTCAGTCATTAAAATATGCTACCATTTTTATACTATAAATAGAACGCGATAGATAGCTACTGTCTCTTAATTGCTCTTACTGCGCTTATTTCTCTTGTGCTTTTTGGTAAAATCTCCCGTAAATATCAGAATATACGGATTTATTTTGAATTCACATATTTCTCATTAATTTAGTAGTAAAATTTTAATTAGGATCAATTTAGTAGTACATAGTGCAATTAGATCATTTTTTTTTAATTAGTTCAAAGTATTAGTGCAAATTGAAAAAAAATTATATATTAGTACCGTGTTAGTTAAATTATATTCCAAAAATATATTCCCTCTTACTGATTTCGACTTTATGTCTAAGAAGATGACAGCTGTTGTTGTTTTTCGTTATTGGTGACGTCTATACGTGGAATGTTTTGTGTAAAAATTTATTGAATATTAATCAAAAAAACAACCAAAGAAAACTAATCCTTAGATTAAATTATACAATAATGGTAAATATTAATTTGTAGTTTTTATTTTGTAAAAATATTATTGAAAGCTGTGATAATAGCTGTTTGCTTTTTAACTGTGATAGATGCTAATTGTAATCTTAAACAAAAATTATTTGAGCTCTGTGTTGTTATAAATTACAAATATATGTGAAAAAAACAAAAAATTTTTAACAAAAACTGTTACCTCATAAATATCTGAAATAAATCATATTGCTTGTGGAGATAAGAATACAAATAACTGTGATAATACAATATTAATTATATCTACACCCGAATCTATGTGATATCTCGGTGTTAACACTTGCATCAGGGTGGAGTGACCCAGTGAAGAAATGGGGAAGGTAAAATATAATTTACTTCAGATACCTTAACGCATGCTAAATCCCGTGTGCTGAATAGCTGGATACATTCCCGGGTTAGCCATTTTTTGTTTTATTGTATGTGGATATACGTTGATATCAGCATACCTGCTGCGTGTTTTCGATACATTCTCGGTGTTAAAGAATAATAAGAAAATCACTGATATCAACAAGTTGGATTGTAACATTTTCTTTACAACGTCGTCGTGATCCTGATTGTGGAACTTACCAATTTATGAACTGGAAGAGGATGAGCGACTAAATTGAACTACGGGAGTGAGATCTGGACAAGGTATGGGGTGAGTCCTTTTAAATATATATATATGAGGGTGTGTATGTATGTATGAATGGGTGCGTGAGTGCATGTACGTGTGCGTGTATGCACGGGATGTGTATGTCTGGGTGAATGAACCTATAATTAAGGCCTTGATTACTGTTTCTTTCCGTAAATAGATCTGCAGGTCTTAAATTGGCATTGTAGGAGTAGACATAATATTTATATGTTTTCTGTATTTACATTTTAATTAGTGCATCATTTTGTGTGATTTAGGCATTTATTAGCAATAATCTATTGTTGGAACCTATGAAGGACAACAAAAAAATAATAACTAATGGTGAGATTTAATATTTGTTTTGAGTTGATAACAGGATTAAGTTATTTCCGTTACCAGGTTCCGGATAGCACAAGTAATGATAACGGAAATGTAACGGGAAATAATGCAGTTTCTACAAAAAAATATGTGCCAATAATTTATTTGCAAAATCAAACAGTCAAAAATTATGTGATAAACCCGAAACGACGGACTTAGAAAAATTAATTTTTATTCGATGCGTATTATAAAGCGACTAACAGTGCAAATGAAATCAAGAATAACAAGCAGGATAAATTAAAGAAGTCGGCGGTTGAACGTTAATTGGTCGATCGTCGGTACAACGAAAGGAATTCAATGCTGATGGATATGCGATAAGTGAAACATATAAGAGCAGTCTATAATATTGTTGTTACATTTACAATATTTCTGGTTTCGTATACGATTTGTTATATTTTATCCGGCCATGATTTTCATTTCTTTAAGCTGACAAACGAATTTAAAAATAAACTCGACATACCTTTAATGATATGGTTTCCATCGTTGGCATGAACATTGCTGGACCAACCGTTTGTTTTTTTTCGGCTTGGGCTGAACTGTGCGAAGCTGATTCTACAAGTAAAATTTTAACTTATATTTTCATCTCTATTTACATAAACATTGATCACGTTCTAGTAACAACACGTTTCTTTTCGAGTGTTCTAGATGTGCGATCCTTTAGAGGTGCATACATTGGAAGTGACCACTTCCTTGTATGTGCAACGATAAGGTTCCACTTCCCAAATCCAGGCATTCCAAAATTCAATCAACGGAAACGTTTTAACATCTCATCATTAAAGAATGGTGAAACAGAAGAGAGATATCAAATCCATATTGCCGAAACATTGGAGAAATCAGAAACCATTAATGGAGACGTCCATAAGTCATGGTATTTGCTCAAATACGCTGTTTTAAGCGCTGCTGAGGGAATACTTGGACGACCACAGAACCACTCCCAGAAGCCATGGATGGATCAAGCATGCCATGATGCTATTCAATACAAAAGGGATTGCTATCTGAAGTGTCTACAAGGACGCAACACCAGGTCCACGAAGAAGAATTATAAACTGGCAAGACAAGCCGTTACAAAGCTATGTAGACGAATGAAGAGAGAATGGTGGAAGAGACAGTGTGAGGAGATTGAAAGCTTCAATAAGGAACATCAATCGCGTAACTTCGTTCAACAGGTTAAAACCTTAAAGAAGGGCCCTCAAACTAGATCGACTGCTATTCAAAACGAAGATGGGGAGCTACAAGTAGACCTTAAAAATATTTTAGATACTTGAGCCGCTTATTTTGAGAATCTTCTCAACTTAAGTGACCAGCAACAAGCCGGGCGACGAGCTAAGCTTATTCGTGCGTCAAAGGTACATGTAGAAGAACCCACCAGAAAGGAATTCGATGCGGCGCTGCCAAAATTAAAATGCAATAAAGCACCTGGTATCGACGATATAACATCCGAAATGATTGTACATGGTGGCGAAACTCTATCCTTAAGATTGTTTGAACTTGTTCAAATGATCTGGAGGACTGAAACCATGCCACAGGACTGGAACACAGCTATGCTGATACCAATCCATAAAAAAGGTAATCGCCTACAATGTGCAAACTACAGAGGAATCGCCCTCCTCTGCACAGCATATAAGATCTTTTCCTACATTTTGCTATCCAAAATCAATCCTTTTGCTGAACAACTGTTTGGAGACTATCAGTGTGGTTTCCGGCGGGGCCGAGGTACCACCGATGCACTTTTCTCGATAAGGATGATTTTGGAAAAGTGTCGAGAGTTCAACATACCTGTGCACTAACTTTTCATTGATTTCAGGCAGGCCTACGACTCTCTCGAACGAGAGACTCTATGGTCTGCTCTGGTGTCAATGGGAATTCCTGGTAAACTGGTATCACTATGCAAAATGACAGTACAGAACTCTCAATGCTGTGTACGAGTAGAGAACGAAATATCAAAGCTTTTTAAAGTCGACTCCGGTTTAAGACAAGGTGATGCTATCCATCCTATACTTTTTAATCTAGCCTTGGAATATATGTGCCGTCAAAAGAAACTACCGACTAATAACAATATCTTGTCAATAAACTCAGTACAGATGATTGCTTACGCTGATGATGTTGTCATCCTCGGCCGAAGTGAAGCTGTTATGAGTGAGACTTTCAAGTCGCTTGAGAGTGGTGCTAGGAAAATTGGTCTGCAAATTAACTACAATAAAACCAAACATATGAATGTTTTAAGAGAGGCTGAGAAGAAAGATTTGATGTGCGGCGATGAACGAATTGAGGGAGTTGAATCTTTTAAATATTTGGGATCAATGCTTGACTCAAACAACAGCATACTTACAGATATTAAAGCTCGAATCGCTGCAGGTAATCGAATTAAACCTCTCTTTGGATCACCGTATGTATCAACTAACACCAAGCTCAAGTTATACAAGACATTGATTAGACCGGTTGTGATGTATGGGTCACAAACGTGGACCCTTACACAAAATGACGGATCGCATTTATCTGTATTTGAGCGTAAAATTCTACTCTACATTTTTGGTCCACTTAAGACAGACGATGGAGAGTATAGAACCCGGTATAGCTTTGAGATCAGAGACCTTCTTGAGGGTCCTGATGTAATAGATTGTATCCGTTCTAATAGGATTGCTTGGTTTGGGCATGTTCTACGAGCCGATTCACAGTCTGGAATGATTAGAAAAATGTACGTTAGTACCCCAGGGAGTGGTAGACCGCGAGGTAGACCACGACTACAATGGGAGAATGACGTAATAAACGACCTTAAAAAAATAGGCTGCCATGGTAATTATGTCGCTGTTGCGAATGACCGTGGTGAATATTCAAAGCTGATTAACCTGGCAACGCTCCTACACGGAGCATGAACGCCTTAAAAAAAAAAAAAAAAAAATTTACATAAACTACTTCATATTTGTGTAACCTTCAACAAGTCAAATTAGTTGTTTATAATCTCCCATTGGACTGTTGATGAAAAGTTATGCGTTTATATGAATAATCGGCCGTTGTGTGTGTGTCCGTCTATATATGTGTATGTGAGTGTATGAGGTGTGAGAGCGTGTGAATATGTGCTGTGAATGATAGGGGTTGGACGTGGTGATCGTGGTTCTTTCACCTAAGGGGGTCGCCAGAGTCTACTTTTTTCACTTGTGTATTTTTTCCTATCCGTGTATTTGGTCTCGAAATACGCGTTCAACACTGTTATTTGTAATGGAGCAGCAGGATACCTTTCTCGACCCCATAGGCTGAAACTAGCTTGGGGCTAAATAAATCTCATCCAGGTTCGCGACCTGCTATGCCACTTCGTTGCTATGCCACAAAGAAGCTCTTCACTACATGTGTAAGTAAAGATTTTGATGCATTTTTAAGTAAAATAAAAAAAAATTGTTTTGTCATTTTTGATTTGTGTGTTTTTTTTATACTTTTAAATAAATAAAACACAATTGATAGTACGAATAACCTAAGAACTGTTGAAATTGATTGCAATATATTATGAATACTTTTACTTCTGTTTTCTTGATTCATATTTTGGTTTTTTCTTTTTTATTGAATTTGATGTTTTTCTCAGTTAATAACAGTGTGGAAGTGTGGTAAAGTAAGTGAAGTTTTTGTTGTATTTAGACGATTAAAACACATCTATTCCACAGTTTTAAGATTTTCACTTCTGTCGGCGGTCCTCAAGACTGCCTTTTTTTTATATAATATTGAATAACGACGTTGTTTTTATGTTTTATTTTCTCTTCTCTAGTTTTTTCTCTCAAACATACAGAAAAAATTTTGTATATAACGGCGAAATAGTGTTCAATCAATAAGTAGACAGTATAGTGCTCTAAGATATTTGCAACAGAGATGGAAACCAAAGTTTTTTTTCAGTTGGTTCGGTTTTGGTTTAATAACAAATTTTTATTTTGGTTTTTGGTTTGGTTTTGGTTTCTTGATATTTCAAAACTTGGTTTTGGTTTGGTTTTGGTTCGGTTTTGGTTCAAATTTAGAATTTAGATTCACATTTTTATTCTTAATGAATTTTCGGTATTCAAATAAAAACAGCTGTATTCACCTAATAAGTCGCATTAAAGAGACTGTTGAATTTCATTAAATTCGAAAATAAAAGAATAATTTTACGGTTTATTCCGCTTAATAAACTAAAAACCTAAGAATTGTCAAAACAAAACATACCTGTTATTTAAATTTGAATACAAAAATGTAGTAGCCGTGAAAAAATAATGTAGTATTTTCAAAAAGAAATTAATAGATTTTTCAAATTTATGTAGGTACTAGACCAAATTTTCTACTATAAAACCGAGCCGTGAACCAAACAGAAAAACATTGGTTTATGGTTCGGTTCAACTATTATTTAAAAAACTGGTTTGGTTTTGGTTTGGTTTTGGTTCGGTAAAATTTCGTTGGTTCAGTGATTTTGGTTTGGTTCAAACGAACCAGTTTCCGTCTCTGATTTGCAATATGCAGTTATTACTTCAAAATTTTTAAATATTTACTTAAATGAAGGTCAACTCCAAGCTAACTCATTAACTAAATTCCTGAAATAAATCTCCATTAACATTCACAAACTGATTATTCGTCGATATTTAAGCTATCATTTAATCATTACGATGAACGATATCATTAATTAAGGAAATAAATTTAAAACAGAATAAAAAACACAAAAAATTCTTATTTAAATTTCTTAAATCCAAAACTTAAAATACTGATAAATTGCACGCGATGATCTTGGTTTCCTTTGTGGACATTGTTATTCTTCCACAATTGTTCCTCTTTATGTATATACTTTAGCTAAATTTGACAAATTAGGATATATTAAATTTGCATGAATTCTGTTCGTACAAAAAAATAATATATTATTGATTCTCTAGTAAAAGTGTTTGTTTACGGAATAAAAAGTGTATCAAAGTAAAGATCTAAAACAACATCGTCTTCACTATTATTTAAACTTTTAATAAAGTTTTATAATTAAAACGCCACCGATTATAGATTTCAAAATTAATTTATTTTATTCGAATGCATTTCGTTATAGTCTCATAACATCATCAGCTTGCACTAATTGCGCGAAGAAAATTATTTATTGTTGTATATAAATTCTATATAAGTAAATAGATGAGTAAATAAATATTGAATAACATACAGATATACAATTACAACACAGGTTTAAGAGTTGATAAATAGAAATAAAAATCAGTTACATAAGTACAAATTAAAAATCAATTGATGGTCAAGGTAATTTAAAAGAGAAATAAAATATATATATAAATCAGCTGTTTTTTCTAAACAATATCGAATAGATGTGATTCGATGGGTCCAGTTTCGTTGTTCATAAGGTTATTTATATTTTTTGTAATATAAAAACTTTCAAAAGCATCCAAAAGTGCAGGATTTTGAACACACTTTACTAAAGTTGCCTGTGAAGGTATATTATCATGGCCTTCTTCTATGACATGTCGGGCTATCGCGGATTTGGTGGGTCGATTAAACTTTATGTGGCTGATGTGTTCTTTGTATCGGGTGTTTATGTTACGTTTTGTTTGACCGATATACTTGAGATTGCAATTGCCACAACACATCTCATAAATTCCGGACTTTTCTCCATCTTCAACTTTGTACTTCTGAATAAATTGCGAAGTTTGAATCTGTTACTGTGCACAATTTCCATTTTATGTTTTTTGAAAACTGGTTTCAATCTTTTTGCAATTTCACCGGCAAAAGTAAAACTAACGCGTTTCATATCACATTTGTTCATTTTATTCTGTTGGAAAAGTGTGGTGAGATTGTCTAAAGTTAATTTTCTCGAGTGTTTTTTAATTAAATTTTGAATTAAATTGGTTGGATATCCATTAATGACCGCCAGTTCTTTCAAGTACATAAATTCTTTGTGGTAATCAGCTAACGATAGCGGCAACTGAACCATTCTATTAACCATCGAGTGGAAGGCAGCATGTTTATGTTGTATCGAGCAAAATGAATCACTAGTAATAAGACGATTCGTGTGTGTTGGCTTTCTGTAGATTGAAACCATCACCTTGTTTGACATTGTTTTTGTTAGCATCAAATCCAGAAATGGTAATGTATTGTTAGTTTCAAGCTCTACCGTAAACTTTATTGAAGGATTCTCTGCGTTTAAAATGTCGAGAAAATTGGAGACCTCAGATTTTTCAACCACTGCAAAAACGTCGTCTACGTATCTTATCCAGGTTTTAGGTAAAATATTTTTCTCTATTAGACGGTTTTCAAAAGCTGACATAAAAATGTCAGATATCAGAGGAGACAATGGATTTCCCATACTGGTTCCGTGTGTGAGTTTGTAAAATTTATCTTTATATTTAAAGTAGCTGTGGTCCATACACAATTTAGCGCACCTTAAATATATTGATTTGGTATCCGGTGGAATTGATAAATTGTCTAGCCAATTTTTCATATCACTTAGTGCTTCCGGAATAGGAATACTAGGAAATAAACTTTCCACGTCAAACGAGACCATCAATTCATCCTCACCTATGATCAAGTTTTCGATTTTCTTTGTAAATTCTAATGAATTTTTAATTGATTGGCTAGGATACTGTGGTAAGAGTTTCAGCTCTCGCACTAACCATTTAGCTACATTATAGCAGGGAGCATTTATGTTTGATACAATCGGCCTTAATTTATTCCCAGTTTTATGAATTTTTGGCAGTCCATGAATGAGTGGTACGCGTGGGTTTGACACCGTTAGTTTCCATAAATCGATGCGAGTAGGGAAAGTCTTCTTGATATCACCTATGATGTCCCGTGTTTGTTTCACCATGGATGGTAATGGTGATCTCTTAACTTCAGCGTATTCTCCGTTACAAATTGTATCCGACATGCTTTGATGATAATCCATTAAATTTAAAACAACCAATGCGTTACCTTTATCTGCTTTTACAAAAACAACTTCCTCTTCTTTTTGTTTTAGTGTACGTAAAGCTTTTCGTTCATTCTCGCTTTTTGGTGTGTTAACTAATTCGGTTGCTTCTAATATAGCTTGAGTCTGTAATCTGATATCACGTTTGGTGTAATCGGATTTATATTTCACAGCTGTTTCGACATCGGCTATCACATCTAAAATAGAACACATCAGCCACATAAAGTTTAATCGACCCACCAAATCCGCGATAGCCCGACATGTCATAGAAGAAGGCCATGATAATATACCTTCACAGGCAACTTTAGTAAAGTGTGTTCAAAATCCTGCACTTTTGGATGCTTTTGAAAGTTTTTATATTACAAAAAATATAAATAACCTTATGAACAACGAAACTGGACCCATCGAATCACATCTATTCGATATTGTTTAGAAAAAACAGCTGATTTATATATATATTTTATTTCTCTTTTAAATTACCTTGACCATCAATTGATTTTTAATTTGTACTTATGTAACTGATTTTTATTTCTATTTATCAACTCTTAAACCTGTGTTGTAATTGTATATCTGTATGTTATTCAATATTTATTTACTCATCTATTTACTTATATAGAATTTATATACAACAATAAAGAACTTTCTTCGCGCAATTAGTGCAAGCTGATGATGTTATGAGACTATAACGCATTCGAATAAAATAAATTAATTTTGAAATCTATAATCGGTGGCGTTTTAATTATAAAACTTTATTAAAAGTTTAAATAATAGTGAAAATTGATTTCAAAGCATTGTTCTAAATTTTATAATTGATATAACATCGTCTTTTTTTATAGAACATCAAGAGTAAATCAGTTTTTTTGCAAACTCATTAAAATAACATAATTGTCAGACAAAAATATATATTTTAAATTTCCAAAAAATTAAACGTTTTTTCCCAACTAAATTAATCCAATCAATTTAATTGCCAGTCCGTGACATTGCAAATATTTTCTTAATTTTTGAATCCTTTTCTCTTAATTTTAAGAGCAGAAATAAAAAAATAATAAAGATTATCAAAATTAACAAAGTTAATTAAAAATGTTCGTAGGTTTAAAAGACTGTTTTGTTTAGATGAGGGTACATGTTAGGTATTTGAGAGTGGTTTCAGTTTATGTAATAAAAAAATGTATAGATAAGTTTGACGGAGTGATTAGTTATATGTTTTAGTTTTTACTATAACAAAAAGACGGTCAAGTTATTGACATACGAGTCAAAATGAGATATCACATACTACTGGCTAAAGCAGTGGATATCACTAACCAAGGTTATATCTCAGGGGTGCTGGCCGATGAACCCTATTCAATGAACAATATTAGTTATTGAGTTTGCCTTGATGCTATGCTATGTTATTTTTTACTCCAAAGCAATGAGTTTACACGTAACTCTTTATCTGAACTTTAAACATTAAGAAAGATAGAGCGTCACATGATCGAGGAATATGCCACTAGCCTGATTATCGGCAATATTCTTGTTTTGTTTTTTTGTTTTTCTTTAATCTGGTCTTTTCATTCTAATTTATTTTTATTTCACCTTTTTTAAATCCTGAACTGCAACCAAAACATTCCTAAGAAGACAGGTCAAAATGAGCTAATAATAAGGACTGAGATGACCTCAAAAGTCAGAGGAATCAAGACCTTCACCACCATTACATCAAATATAATTATTACATGGAAACAAATTTTTTGCTCATCAGCTTATTTGTAATTGATCCAAAACTCCATACTTCTTCAACATTAACCAACCTATTGCCTTGAATTTAATTTTGTGAAATACGTCATAGTTATTTACATATCATGGGATGAGAGTAGAAGATTACGCTTGCGGTTCATATTGAAGCCCGACGCAAAGCGAGGCTTTTATTGAACAAAAGGCGTTATCTTTCTTTCAGACTGAGTGTATGTACAACGTTTAACGCACAACTGCACTACTTAATTGTAGTATAAATCAACTTTTGAATTTTTTAAACTCATTAGACATTTGGAAAATTATACTAAACATGCCATGATTTTCTCTATAAACTTTGATTGTTATTTCATTGAATTTATTATAATCCAAGCCATTTTCCATTAGTTGGCATATATCTCCCATATTCGTAGATCCATAATGTTCTTCATGCAATGTCATCTTAGTTGAAGTACGAAGAACGGCAAAACGTGTTCGTAGAATAAATATAAAAAAAGACAAAAATTGACACTAAAATTGAATAAAAATAATAGTGATGTTATGTCGATCGTCCAAAAATAAAGGTTTATCTCGTCGAGTGGGTTAAATGGTTAACCATAAACTCTGACCGGAATTGAAATAAAACATATTTTTAGTATCTTTCGCTTTTTAAAGCAATTATTCATTCTGTTCAATTGAATACATTCAGTTCTAGTGACTTATAAAACTTTATTGTGGAAGTGGAAAGTTCGATTACCTGCAGCGATTCGAGCTTTTGTATCTAAGTAAGTAATAAGTATGCTGTTGTTTGATTCAAGCATGGATCCCAATTATTTAAAAGATTCAACTCCCTCAATTCGTTTATCGCCGCACATCAAATCTTTCTTCTCTACCTCTCTTGAAACATTCATATGTTTGGTTTTATCGTAGTTGATTTGAAGACCAATTTTTCTAGCACCACTCTCAAGCGACTTGAAAGTCTCACTCATAACAGCTTCACTTCATCTGGTTTATTGACAAGATGTTGTTGTTAGTCTGTAGTTTCTTTTGACGGCTCACATATTCCAAGGCTAGATTAAAAAGAATAGGAGAGATAGTCTCACCTTGTCTTAAACCAGAGTCGACTTTAAAACACTTTGATATTTCGTTCTCTACTCGTACACAGCATTGAGAGTTCTGTTCTGTAATTTTGTATAGTGCTACCAGTTTAACAGAGACAACCTCACTAGGGCAGACCACAAGGTCTCTCGCTCGAGAGAGTACCAGGCTAGTCTGAAATCAATGAAGAGTTGGTGCACAGGTATGTTGAACTCTTGGCACTTTTCAAAATCATCCTTATCGAGAAAAGTGCATCGGTGGTACCTTGGGCCCGCTGGAAGCCACACTGGTATTCTCCAAACAGTTGTTCAGCAAAAGGATTGATCTTGGATTGCAAAATATAGGAAAAGATCTTATATGCTGTGCAGAGGAGAGTGAGTCCTCTGTAGTTTGCACATGTAGGCGATTACCTTTTTTATGGATTGGTATCACCATAGCTGAGTTCCAGTCTTGTGGCATGGTTTTAGTCCTCCAGACCATTTTTACAAGTTCAAACAATCTTAAAGATAGAGTTTCGCCACCATGTACAATCATTTCGGATGTTATACCGTCGATATACAGATGCTTTATTACGTTTTAATTTTGACAGCGCCGAATTCCTCTTTGGTTGGTTCGTCTATATGTATCTTTGACGCACAAATAAGCTTAGCTCGTCGCCTGACCTGTTGCTGGTCACTTAAGTTGAGAAGATTCTCAGAATAAGCGGCCCAAGTATCTAAAATATCTTTAAGGTCTACTTGTAGCTCCCCATCTTCGTTTTGAGTAGCAGTCGATCTAGTTTGAGGTCCCCTTTTTAAGGTTTTAACCTGATGAAAGAAGCAACGGGATTGAAACTGTAAAGTACGAGCTAGTTGTTTACTAGCGAGTACCTTTAAAAACACTTTTCGTTTGAGATAAATACAAAATTTTATTTCATACTGGAAATATATTTAAATAAAAAGAAATGAGTTTTAAATTTTGCTCAAAAAGTTGAACTTAAACGTCCTTAGACTTTATAAAATTTTATAAAGTCCTAGGACGTCAAAGTTCAACTTTTTGTACTATAAATAATCCGACATATGTCATTTTGGATATCAGTATGAAATAAAATATGGCAAAGAATAAGTTCATTACCGGATCTGATGTATAAAATTTTACAATAACAACCTAAGGAAAAATGATGTTACAAGATTTCTACAGACTGTAAGTTGTGATCTCTTGAAGTGTGCTGTGTTATTTTTTTTAATCGAGAATATTGTATCGAGAATATTGTATCGTGCTTCGTGGCGTTTCTTCTATAGCTAAAGAAAAACAATTGTCAAGCAGTAAGAAGCCTAGTCGGTAATTAAATCGTTTAATTATTTAAGTGAAAAAATATCCGGTAGTGCGGAAACAGAATTAGTCATTTTAATACATCCTCAAACATCCTTTTATTATTCACTTAACACGGAATTCTAATGACAAACATAAAAAATCAATTGAAGCTTTTATAAACTAGATGATCATCAATTAAATCAACTTCAACAGGTCAATAAAAACTCACATACCAACCAAAAAAATCCACAAACTTGTTGTTGTAAATCTTAACATTTCAAATCATTAATCATAAAAATTGGAAAAGAACATAAAACAAATAAAGAGAACTTTATAAAAACTAAAAAGTTTTACTTTAAATCTTAGCTCAAGCAACAACAATTCAAAGTAAAGTAATTGAAAAATATAAAAAAACTTCTTAATTGACCAACAAAATAACGAAAATTAATATCCTTTTGTATATTTCAATAAAGATAATAATATTTTATCTAACATTAAGTTATACCACAATCTGTGTACTTTTCTAGCAAGATATAAAGAAAGATTAAAATGTATACAAAAAAAAAGAAAAAAGAAAATTGTGTTATGAGAAAAGAAAATTAAAAAACTTTAAATCAATTACGAAAGCTTGTTGCAAGTTTTATATAAACGTGAATTTTCTTTATATTTTAACGGAGCATTCGCTCACCTGTTTTATGCTGGTCTCTAGTTATTGTATTGAGTGAAAGGTTAGGGCTTAGGCTGAACTAGAATACCAAAGTTATTAAAAAATTATACAGCCATCCATTTGAATTTGAATCTTAAACAAATTAGAATTGTACAACTACTGCTCTTTATTTACCACAGAATTTTTCTGGGATAATAATTGTTACAATGATGTATCCTTGTGAGAATGCTTGAAAACTTAGAAAATCGGCATTAAATTTTATAGAATATGATTATCAATTATTGAAACTTCGATACACCTTAGATATATAAAATACATTCAAATTGCGTTGTTGCTTTTAAGAGGATTTTATTAAAACAATTGTATAAAATAATATTAGAAAACATGTGCCTTTTGGATCAATTTGGCAGCCTCTTAGGTAAATTTGCCTTGCCAAACCATCAGGGGCTGGATGGCTTAACCTTTCTTTCCATGATACTAGTGGCAATAGAGGGAATAAAAACAATAATGATTACAGATCAAAACAAACAAATGTAAAGGAGAACTAGTTCCATTGATGAATCAATAGAATGGTTATGGCAGGCCACGCCCCTAGTTCGATTTTGAACCCTAAACTAGCTCTAGCCTGCGGGAACGAGAGATTATACCTGCCGCCTAGTACAAATTGCAGAATTGTACGCGTGTATTGCTTGTATACTCTGTCGGCGTGTATTGTCTGTATACTCGGAGATCAAAAGAAAAAGTGATCAAATCTGACCCTGGTGGCCCTGCAGGTCGAAAAAGCGACGAACGTTACTTTCACCCCCATATTTACTTTTTCATTCACTCACTCTTACACCTCTTACACTCACGCATACACACATACACTCACGAAATCACACATATACTCATACATACATTTATATGCATATAGCCACCCATACAACCCTATACCTATATGTATATTCTAAAGGTACTCACCCCCATGCTAGTAGTAGATCCCATTCCCTTGTCCCGCTTGGATTAGCCGATCATCTCTCTCAGCCCACTCATGTGATAAGAATCAAAATTCTGACTCGAGCGACTGTGGATGAAAACTGGAGAGAATGTATGTAACAATTATATGACGGTGGAATAACTTGTATGTAAAATTTATACTATTGTTGTAAACGGTGACTATGGATAAAAGCTGGGTAAGTGAAGTAATATGTCATTGATTCATGTACTGGTAGGTGAATGTAGAATGGTTGTTATGAAAAATTTATACTATTGTTGTAAACGGTGACTATGGATGAAAGCTGGTTAATTGTAGTAATATGTCACTATTGGTATATGCACTGTTAGGTAAATGTAGAACGGTGGGTATGTAAAATTTATAATATTGTTGTAAACGGTGACTATGGATGAAAACTGAGAATTTGTAGTAATATGTTGCTATTGATTCATTCACTGGTGGATGGATGTATAACGGTTGGTATGTAAAATTATATTGAACATTATTGAATACAGTGAATGTATTTGAACGGAGAGTGAAATTTATAGTATGGTTGAAAACGGTGAAAAAAGATGAACGGTGAGTGACTGTAGTGATACAAAAACTATGGCCTCATGCAATGGTGGATCAATGTTTCCCAGCTGGTATGTAACATTGATAATATTGTTTAATATAGCGAATGTAGATGAACGGTGAGCGACTGTAGTGATACTCAAAATATTGCCTTATGCAATGGTGTATGAATGTAGAACAGCTCGTATGTATAATTTATAATGTGTTCGAATGCGGTGTATTTAGATGAACGGTGAGCGACTGTAGTGATAATAAAACTATTGCGTCATGCAATGGCGGACGAATGTATAACAGCTGGTATGTAAAATCTATAATATTGTTGAATACAGGGAAGTTGGATGAATGGGGTTGTATATCAGTTACAACCCCCAAAACAGCAGTTGCAAATCGACACGTTAGATTAGTGTCGTTGGTGAAGCTTCAAATAGTAGCTTGTACAGTAAAAGTATAGATGCTTGTTAAAACAGGTCACTATTAGGAATTGATCCCCATTTATAACCTCGATCAGCCACCACACAACAAGTAGGAATGTTTTATTCACAATACAAAGAATTTCGTTTTTCTTGTTCTTCCCTTTTTTTATTGCAATCCACAACAAGTAGATAATATTTTTGTTTTGAGTTAGTCACAAGAATATTTAACTATAGTAATAATATGCTCTTTAATTTTATTTGGTTACACTCTACAGACATTACAACAAAAAAAAATGCCATGGTTTTAATGTTAACAGGAAATATAATGTTCGATTTTACATCAATTATGCCTATAAAATTTATGTTACGCAGAACATCTAAGCCATCAAATCATTCTATACTAATTATTCTATACACATGTCATCAGTGTATATAAAAAAATTTTGTTGGGAGCACTATGACTCATTTGAATCATTAGGTTACTTAAAGTTAATTACGGAGAAAACAGTCACATTTATAAGAACAAAACGTTCTGACATATACACAATTTTTTTTTGTTTGGTTATGTTTAGTTTCTTAGGATGAATCACACTTATTGAATTTTATACCTAATTCACTAGTAATTTAATGGACAACTCCGTTATTTTATCTCATCCAAGTGATATTCGCTGATCGTTTATCTAACCAGAAAACAATTAGGTTCCTTCGAACTAATGAATTTAAATTAGCAATCAATCGGGAATAAAAAAAATTCACGAGTTTTAGTTCATTTTCGTCAGAGAAAATTTGGATGAAAATTCGTCCGAGTTATATACACTAATCACAATAAAACAATTATTCTAATTAATTAACAAAAAAAAAAATAGCAAGCAAACGCGGATATAAAACCAAACCCACGTATTTTAGTCCATTTTCATCAGAGAAAAATGTGGATGACAATTGAAATATCTTTACCTCATCCCAGCGATATCTATTAATCCTTTATCTAAGTTATATCCGTTGATCACCAGCTAACAATAAAACATTTACTCTACTTGGAATTAATCAATTTAAACAAAAAAAAGAAATAATAACCAGCAAACGCGAATATAAAAAAAAGAACACAAAAAAATGTTTTAGTTCAGTTTCAATGGAAAAAATCTGAATCACCATTTAAATAAAAATTAAAAACAGAACGGTCAAAAGCACAACACACCAAATGAGAGCATGGGTAGCAGGATTCATGTATTTATATTTGATGAAAACATAAGGGTCGATTTCAACGGTAAAAGGAAACGATCAGTTTCTATGTTTCCATCAACTATGTGCACCCACTAAAGATATGGTGGTTTGTTTAATGGTTTGCGTGTGTGGACGTATTTCACCATAACACAAATACAAAATGCGAAATAACACTGCCACTTGAAGAGCAGGCACAAGCAGTAGTTTTGGTGCCGAAATTTTGTATTTGCAACATTATTTAAAAATCACCGTTTCAATTTTGGTTTAACAATTTTTGTATTTACATAATTATTCAACGATCGCCTGTTTATTTTTGGGGCAACACTTTTCGTGTTTATATGATTATTCAGCAATTACCTGTTTATTTCGGTGCAATAATTTTCGTATATATGAACAATTATGCAACAACGAACTGCAACAATTTTTGGTAGTTATAATTGTTCAACAATTAACTGTTTATTTTTGACAGAACAATTTTTTTGGATAATATATAATTATTCAACGATCATCTGTTTATTTTTGGTGCAACAATTTTAGTAGTTACATTACTATTCAACGATCACTATTTATTTTTGCTTCAATCATTTTCATGTTCATATGATTATTCAACAATCTCCTGATCATTTTTGGTGCCTCAATCTTCGTATTTACAAAATTATTCAATAATTATCTGTTTAATTCTGTGGCAACATTTTTTGGAAATTAAATAATTATTCAACGATTTACTGATTATTTTTATGCAACAATTGTATTAGAGTTTCTATAATTTTCAACATTCACCTGGTTCAATTTCGTGGCAGCAATTTTTGTATTTATGTAAATAATCTGGGGCTAAGTTAATTTTTTGGGCTAAGTTGATTTTTATCTTTAATTAAAATCTGATAATCGATAAGTTGATGGAAGAGTAGTGAATTCCTTTGTTCTTCTTACCCTTTGGATCCATATTTAACTATCATGTGCATCCAGCATTTGCAAAAACCGAGGAAAACGTTTATCGAAGCCACGTAATATAGTTAGGCGGAACAAACTCAGGGGGCGTTTATCCTCTTGACGTTAAAATTACTTATGGTAATCTCATACAATAACCAGAAGATCGTTACACGAACACGCAGGAATACAATATAGAATTAGGGAGAATCTGATATATACAACTTCTAGTGAAAATTTAAAGCTATACTGTGCTGGAACAAGCACTAGTGAAGATAAACCACGCACCTCGCAAGATGATTGAAACTAACTGTTCAATTCCTAAAGTAAAATAGCAGAGTGATGCGTTTTTGTGAATTCATTAGTTATCGAAATTAAGAACAGAAGTATGAAGGCTCTGGGGAAGGTTCACTGATATAGCTAGAAGATCACCTGTATAAGTATCTCAGCAATGCTTATAAGCGAAGAGGCTGCAAGAATATCTTGCGGTAAATGGTGCTGATATCAAAAATTCGCCGTGAAGATCAGATGGTTTTTTTATGGAGGATAGCAGAGTAGAGTGCTGATTTCCTTCTAGTAACACGCATTCCGTTAGGCATAAGCGCATGCGTAGTAGACACAAGTAATAAGAAGAATAAAAGATCATGCCCAGATGACTTAATAGACTCCTTTCAACCATACAAATACCCAGGGGTGGACGGAATAGTTACAGCTCTCCTACATAGCAAGAAAAACTGCATTTAGCCCCCACCTCCCCACCTCAACAAATATTGAGAAACAATCTGGTATTTGGTCATATTCCAGAACTATGGAGGAACGGTGTAAGTGATTTTCATTCCAAAAATGGGAAAGAAAAATGTCACTAAGCCGAAATTTAACCAATTTAACATCATTTATGTATACGAACAGGAAGATCAACGAAACCGTGCTGTTAAAGTTGACTAGAAAATTAAGGGAGGTAATAAACAACAAGAAACTTGATCTCTATATAGATATTGAAGGAGCGTCTTCTAATTCTTATTAAACTCTTCTAATTGTTTAGCTTCTAGTTGTTAAAACGATGACAGCACCACAACTGACTGAGTGTGTGAGATACAGAAGATAAGGATAACAAAAAACTTGCAGTGTTGATTGCAAAATCAGCCTTGGCACTGTAAGATGTTTCTAAGCCGGAGGGGCTCTAAGGAACCACATCTTTATATAGTAGGGTCACAACCCTTTTGTGAACTAGATCCATCCATGCAATTAATTTTTCGACTAGGGCATAAACCTACATTGATGAATAGACCTACACAAAGCCGTTTCCATATTCTGATGTTCGTAAAGGAGGCTGGATTGACAAAGGTATTTTAACTCACCAGGCAGTAGAAAATTGGGGAATAATAGATTATTTTGGTTGTAGAACAACATTTCACCACCATGTATTTATCTAATTTTAACCTAGACTTGAACTCGGAGGACACGGATTCGACTTACTTCTAGGAAAACGTTTGTGAAAATCTTTTTGCTATTTTATTGACGTTGCTCAATGTTAACACTGCGTCTTGATATTTAGAACTCAACGAGGAAATAAAAAGACATATTGAATATTCTTTTTTAATGACATACACTAGTCGCCTGAGTGAAGAGAATATTTTTGATAATTATGTATTAGTGTAAAAGATTCCACAAGCTTTATGCAAAACTGAAAATTGGTTTGTTATACTTCCAAAAGCAAACGCTTCAGATAACTTTAAAAATTAATTTAAGAAACCCTAGCCCTCTTTTTCACGAGCGACAAGTTATCCGGTTAAGGTAGAGGTGTATCACTGAACTACATGTTCATAAAATATTTTGCTTCTTCGTAATTAAATACATCAAATCGAACCATGCCAGGAGCTTGTCAATTCTTTGATGGTAACTTTGTTTAAGCTTTTCATACGTCTACCAGATTTATGCTACACATAAGCGTTCAACACACATATATGGGACAAATTCTTTTGATTCAGAGAAAAAAGTGTGAGAAAAAATTACAAATTCATAAACATCATAATTAGGTCAAAAGCTTATCAATCATCTATCATTCTTATAAGCTTGTCACAACTAATTTAGTAAGTGTTTAGAAAGCCACTTGTGTTTTTTTAGAATTCAAGATTATTTTATCACTTAAACAATCTTCCAAACGAATATAACGAAAGTATTATAACCATTTGTGTAAATAACTACCAAAGTTGTATTCATATATTTTTTTTTAGGCGGAACATCATTAATTAGGATTAGATTTTTAATTCTCATTTATGTTGTAATTGTTGTTGTTGTAATTTAATATCATTATAATAATTTAAAATCTTAATTAGATGATAGGAAATATTATTGCGGTTGTCATGTTTAACCAACCTGAACGACAATACCACAATATGTTTTAATTTTGTTTAAATTATAACAAATCGTTTTGAATTGTTTGAAAATAGAAAATTTAATTATTTTTAATAATTCTAAATTTTTTTTTACTTTTAATTATTTCTATTTTAAATGGTAATAATAATTTTTATAAGTTATGCTGACTTTTAATGCATTTATTCTAAAATTTGTAGGTTTATTGCTTTAGATAAAATATTTTAATGTGAAACAGTTTTTTTATGGAGGTGTGAGATTTTGTAAGAAAAGTGCAACATTGATTTGAGACGAAATACATAGGCATACAATTTTTACGAGGGTGACAAAGCGGAACAAAATGAGATAGAGTTTGCCAATAATCCCACTAGTGGCATATTCCTTGATCCTGTGACTTCCTGTCTTTCGAAATGATTACAGCTATCTATTATTGTACTTTTTATATTGTGTTTGTCATTTTCGTTACCGTTAGTGGTGATTTGTTATAATAATTATTCCAATGCATATGAAAATTGATATTCCAATTGTTTTGTACAGTGTTTTTTTATCCTTTTACCAAGTGAGTCTGTGTAAGCTTTTCATCAAACATACCAAAATTCTATATTTTGCCGCAAGAGATGAAAACGCTGTTTTTCGTATAGTGAAAATTTGTTCACAAGACGCGTTAGCGTCTAAAAGGTTTGATTCTAGACTGAAATTAATTCATGTAAATTTTTTCATATTCCCTCCCATATACATGCATTAATATAATTTAAAACCTAATAAACAACGGTCATACATAATATTTTCAATTTAAAAATATAATTTACGACTTCATTGTCCCAACTCTCAACGAACTTTGGGGTACCTAAAAATATGTCTTCATAAATTATCTTTCTTTTTGCCGTTTAATGTAATCAAATTAAATCTCTTTAATAACTTAGCTACAAATTAGATTTAATTTTTATAAACTTTCTCACTGACTGTGGCTGTTAATGAAAGATATTATATAAAAAAAATTATAAATTTTTCAGAAATAAAATTAAAAATTGTAATAATTTTTTGTTCTTTACGTTTTTAATCCGCGTGTCTAATATAATTCTTTATTTTTTTATTTTTATGATTTTCTTTTTTCATTATTGTACATCCAATAAATTAATTTTGCTAATTTGTGTTACGCAGTTAAGATGGAAAATTTTTTTTTATATGAAAATTATTATTTTGATTTTTAATCCTGCAATGAATTAAGAGGGATCATCATAAAAAATGATTTTAAAAGCCGGCAATAGCAATAATATTCCTAAAGTCAGCATTATATGTACATATATATGATTGTTTGACAGTATTTTAGAACATGTTATAATTGGATGATATCGTAAATAAAATTTTGTTATTTTTACAATAAAAACCTTTTTTGATATTAAACCAAAATCTGTTTTTCATCCAAGAGGTGGACAGGAAATTGACTTTGTTTTTCATTCAAGCATGTGTACATATTTTTATGAAGTCAGTAAGTCTGTTTATCATTGTCCAATAAAAACAGAATTAGTTATTATTCATAATAAAATTATAATTTTATGGAATTATATTTATTACAAATAAAAAAAAATTGTATAAGTTTTACCACGCATATTTTTTTGGGATGTTGTAGGGAACAAATGAGTTGATTATATAAAACTTTTGGTCGTAAAATTATATTCGTTAATTTTATATTCAAAATTTTTATACATTAAAAGTTGTTA
This sequence comes from Diogma glabrata, assembly GCA_963693315.1. Lineage (NCBI taxonomy): Eukaryota > Metazoa > Arthropoda > Insecta > Diptera > Cylindrotomidae > Diogma > Diogma glabrata. The sequence continues at coordinate 94,712,085 of OY856187.1, forward strand.
CGATATGATTTATTGATGCTCTTAAGCAATATTAAAATTTTGTTTTCTGTAAATAGAACACAAAAATACAAAGTATTCGAACATTGGTGCTACAATGTGGCAATATACCATTTTTGGAATAAATTATTTATGGATATCAGGTTGGTAAAAACCTAGTTAGCCCACTGTTAATTTTGTTTACTCTAAGTAAATATTCAAACAAATGATGATTTTTATGATTGTGAGCTGATTGTTGAACAGATTGAACAAACTAAAACTTTCAACAAAATCGAATTTTAAGTTAAAATGTTTGATCTTGTCTACCCACAGGTTACTGGTTTATATCCGGCTCAAATGACCAAAATGTAACCTGTTGTGATTAAGGACAGTTAACTGTATATGTTTTATCTGAATGATGTCATATGTTGCCCCTTACAGAGTCATTATTGGCTGATAATAATAAAACTAATTAAGTTGTGCCTTACATGGCGAAAAATGAATAATAATTTCAAATTAGTTTATATGTGCCTGGTTAAACGATTTATACACGATTGTAATAACACTAATTAGGTTATGATTTACAGGGCGATTAATGAATAATAGTAATCAAATTAAATAACATGTTTCTGGCTGGACGATTAATAAATACTCACATTATTTACCAGAAACAGAAATATAATTATGTTAAAGCAAATTTCGCTCGGCTGCCATGGATTTTAATCCTGGTAATACAAGTCTTCACTGTCTCTCCAGTGCTTTTCTGTAGAACAATTTTTGTTCTTTTATATTCCATCCTAGTTATGTCCCAGTTTAAAAATCAGAAACCAACAAAATTTTATATTAGAGTGCAGAAAATTTTGACTTTCAACAAAAACGTGTGAACTTTTAACACCTCGTATTCTAGAAGAAAAATAAAAGTTTTAATAAAATTTAGAGTACCCAGTTTTGTCACACATTACTCCGAGAACTTTTATAGCCGCTATTCTCACCTCTTGCTATTTAAAACCCTACTGAAAAAGGCGATTTCATTTTTGGTGATTACAATTATACAACCGATAGTGTAGACTTTTACTTTGATTGTTTTGAAACGATCAATGAGTTTTAGACCTTAGTTTTATATTAATTTAGGAGATGTTATCTCTCAAAATATAAAATACTTCCATGACGCACTTTGATCCATAGTTTATACTGTGAACAGGAGCGCTTGTTCATTTTATAATCTTTATATGTTGTATTTGTTTTTATTTAAATAATTCGATTTTATTATTTATCTTTATTTCACTTTGAATTTCAATTTACAATTGTCTTATTAATAATTTCTTTATTGATTATATACTAAAATCATAACAGTTAATCTCTTATTTTTAAACTCTCATTTGTAATATTTAAATGTATATAAAATATATAACAATGTATTTTATATAAACCAGTTAACATCATTTAAATGTAATTAATTAATAATGTGCAAATATTAAGTTATCTAAGTTGTACTATATACAATACGTTCATAGTATATACAACATCTCCAAAAAAAACAGAAAGGGTTATTTAATTTTTAAAATAGTCGGGTGGTTTAATAACCCTACCGTACCGGGTTGTTACTTGCGGCATTTCTACTTCAGCAGTTGGTTCTACTAAATTAAAACTTAAATATTGAGAAGTTCGGTTATTCACTCTGTTTATTATATCGTCATCATTAAAATTTGAATTTTTAAAATTTGTAGCATTAAGTGATCTTCTTAAATGATTCTGATTCCGACGGAGCTCGCGGTTTTCCTCGTTTCTAATTACGTAAGAATTCGGAGTTTTATGTTTGTCGGTTATCATTCCTTTTCGCCATATGCCCGCATTACCGTTTCTATATACTATGTTTTCATGTTTGTTAAATTTTCTACTGGGTTTTCTAGCTGTTCTATTATAATATTGCTTTATTTTTTGGTTCCTATTAATTAATTCATTTCTTATATCTTTTTGACTGACGGATATAACAAAAAGTCACTAATCGGGATTTTCGTTCTCGTTTTCCTACTAAACAACATTTCTGCTGGAGAGTACTTTAAACCAGCAACTGGCGAGTTCCTATATTCTAATAATACTATTTCTATATCTACTTTGCTTTCTTCTGATTTTTTTAAAATTAGTTTCCCTATATGTACCCCCTTTTCTGCTAGTCCGTTCGATTTCGGATAATTTGGACTAGACGTTACTACTTCAAAATTGTAGCTTTCACTAAATTTCTTAAATTCATACGATGAGAAAGGCATATTATCAGCCACTAATTTTTTTTGTATGCCATGTACCGAAAAAATGTCCTTTAACTTAGCAATGATTTCATATGATTGTTTGCAATCTAATTTTTTTTAATTCTAACCACTTAGAAAAGTAATCAACTAAAACTAAATAGCTATGTCCTCCATATTGAAGAATATCACAACCAACATTCTGAAAAGGAAGTTTTGGTACCTCATGTTGGTGTATATATTCCTTAGGATTCCCAGCACGAAAAGTTTCACATATTCTACATTTCATTATTAAGTTTTAAACATCTTGTTCCATGTTTGGCCAATACAACATAGATTTTGCTCTACTAAGTGTCTTCGTTATTCCAAAATGGGATTCATGTAACATATTCAACATTTTAGTTCGTAAACTGATAGGTACCATTATTCTGTGATTCAAGAATAACAATCTTCCATCAAAAAATATTTCATTTCTTTTATTATAATAAAATCTTATTTCACTTGGAATTTTTACCTTGGTTTTTGGCCACCCGTTTAAAATCGTTTCTTTAAACAACTTTAACACGCTCTCTTTTTCGATTTCTTCAACGAATTCCCTAATTTTACTTTCGGACATGTTAATTGAATGAATCACCTCATTAAGTGACTGGTCCGTTTCTTCTTTTTCATTTTCATCAAAAGCTCGAGATAAAGCATCTGCTATGTGCATTTCTTTACCGGGGATATATTTAATTTCTAAATCGTATCTAAGTAATTTTAATTTTATTCTTTGTAGTCGCGGAGAGTTAATTTCTTTTTTCATAATTGAAACCAATGGCATGTAATCGGTGTGTATTATTACTTTTCTACCGTATATGTATTGATGAAACTTTTTACATGAGAAAAGAACTGCAAGAGAAAAATTATACGCAAATAGAGAAAGAATCTCTATTTGCGCATAATTTTTCTCAGTACTAGTCAAACTTTTTGATGCAAAACAAACAGGTTTTTTGTTTTGCATTAAACAACTTCCTATACCGTTTTTCGACGCATCTGTTTGAATTAGTATAGGTAAATTTACGTCGAAATTTTGAAGAATTGGAAATTGTGTAATCTTTTCATTCAAGATTTTAATCGTTTCGTCATGAATCGGTAGCCATAAAAATTCATTATTTTTCTTTAATAATTCGCGCAAAGGTGATGATATTTCGGATAATTGAGGTATAAAATTTCGCATGAAATTTATCATTCCTAGATATCTTTGCACACCTTCCTTATCATCTGGTTTTTTATAGTTTTTAATAGCTTGTATTCTGTTAGGATCAGGACTTATTCCATTTGCAGTAAATACGTGTCCTAAGTAATTTACCTTTTGTACAGAATACTGAACTTTGTCAGGATTAAATTTTATGTTACATTGAAGTGCTCTATTTATAACTTTGTTTAAGACTTGATCATGTTCTTCTTTTGTTTCTCCCGTGATCAAAATATCGTCTATATAAATCAAAACTCCTTCAATATCGCCAAACGTATTATAATTGTATTTTTGAAATGCTTCTGCAGCAATGTTCAGTCCAAAAGGTAATCTATTAAATTTATAGCACCCGAATGGAGTACTAAACGTACAAATTCTACTAGAGTCATGATCTAATTCTATTTGCCAAAAACCTTCTTTTAAATCTAACACCGTAAAAAACTTTTTGCCAGCCAATCTACTTGTAATATCGCTTAAAGTTGGAATTGAATAATAATCTTTAATAATATTCATGTTAAGTTCCCTTGGATCTAAGCAAAGTCGTAACTTATCATTTGGTTTTTCAACAATCACCAACTTGCTTACCCACTCATTTGCATTTGTCACTTTTTCTATCACCCCTTTTTCTTCTAACTCTTCTAACTGAGATCTAACTTTATCTTGGATTTTTATTGGTATTCTATTCGGCTGTTTTGATACTGGAATAGCTCCTGCTTTTAATTCTATTTTAAATTTATTTTGAAATTTACAAAGCCCTGTAAAAACTTTACTATTTTCTTTTATAAATTTATCTTTATAATTTAAAATTTCATTTATTGTTCTCCTAATTAAACCTAAATTCATACAAGTTTTTAAACCTAAAATTGGTTTTGATCGCACATCTACTACCACAAATTTTTCTAATGAAATTCCAGTTTTTGACTCAACTAATAATTCAATTTCTCCTATTGGCTTAATCCTATAACCTCCATAAGTTTCTAACTCTAATAAACTTGCATTTAATTTTTTATTGATTTTTAACATTTTATATAAATTAAACGGTATAATATTGGCATCCGCACCCGTATCAAGTTTAAATTCTAACTCACAATTTTCAACTTTTAATTTTTCAAACCAACTACTCACTTCATTTATTTGTTTTACTACGTCTATTGATTCAATTAAATAATCAGTTTCTTTTGATTCAACTTGTTTAATTCTAACTGTGTTTGTACGACAACAATTGGAAAAATGATTGTATATACCACATTTTAAACATATTTTGCCTTTAGCTGGACAGTTATTCAAATTATGTGTATAATTACATCTATTACATTTAATATATTTTTTGTTTTCACTTTTATTTAATACATTATTTTGTTTTCTTAAATCATGATAACTATTATTATATCTAAAATTTTTATTTCTTAACTCACCCAGTTCCCTTAAATCTTCACTTGAGCAGCCTTGGACGGTCTGTACTTGTTTTTTAGTTGCCTCTGATGTTCTGCAATATTCAATTGTTTTCTCCAAATTCACTTCTTCGTCATTTAATTTTATTAGTCACTCTTGCAATGCTTTATCCGCCATACCCAAAACTATTCTATCTCGAAGGATAGAATCCTTTATACTACCGAATTCCCCATATTTCACTAAACCTTGTATTGATGTTAAAAATTTGTCAAATGGCTCTCCTACTTCTTGATTTCGTGTATAAAAAAGAAATCTTTGATATAAAATATTTTTTCTTGGATTGCAGTAATTTTTTAATTTTTTCAACACTGCATCTAGTTCTTCAGTGGTTTTTGATGTTGATGGTAACTGTTTATAGACTTCAATCGCTTCATCTCCTATGATATTTAATAAAATGGCCACTTTCCTTTCGTTCTCGAAGGAATTATATCCACTGGCTTCCATGTATATTTTGAAGTCCGATTCAAATTTTTCAAAGTTTTTACTTAAATTACCTTGAAATATTAGCGGCTTCGGGATGTTAAACTGCGCCATGTTGTGTTTGTTTTTATTTAAATAATTCGATTTTATTATTTATCTTTATTTCACTTTGAATTTCAATTTACAATTGTCTTATTAATAATTTCTTTATTGATTATATACTAAAATCATAACAGTTAATCTCTTATTTTTAAACTCTCATTTGTAATATTTAAATGTATATAAAATATATAACAATGTATTTTATATAAACCAGTTAACATCATTTAAATGTAATTAATTAATAATGTGCAAATATTAAGTTATCTAAGTTGTACTATATACAATACGTTTATAGTATATACAACATTATATTTGTCTACTGCGTCAGAAACAAATCAATAGATAATTTATTATACAATATACAATTTTTGTAAATTATTTTTTTTGATATAATGTTTATGTTTATTAGGATTAAATAAATAGATTCTCTAAGTGGTAGGCCTAATAAGCCATCCATGGGACTTCTTCCCTTAACATTGATGACGTCCTTAGGTTGCCTATGGCCATAGGGGTTATGTGATCGACGGACATTGGTTTCTTCTCTTCATTCGGCGAGGAAGTTCTCAGGGACGAGGAGTGGTGCTGATGTGTTTGTACTTAGGTGCAAACCAGTAGTACCATTCTTTGCTCAGAGACTTCTTCGGTGTAATGAAGAGAAGAACCAATAAATATTTTATTTTCAGGATCATATAACACGAATTCAAATTTAACCATTCTTATAATTTAGCTTTTGTAATAGAACAATGTCATGGAGTTTAAGACTTGCTTGAAGTCTTGAAGAAATCGTCATTAGTTCTATTAATTTATTTTTAGCCTATCTTTAGGCTTAGGAATCACAACTGGGTCAGTAGAAATGGACCAAAGGTCTGATCGTGACAGTTGTGATTGCCTTGGTTAGTTTAAGTTTGGGAGAAACCGTATTGTTGAATCTGGTCGTTAGGGGCTTTTCATTTCGGTTCTCACATGCATTCTTGGGGAGTGCTCGCGAGCGTGAGAATTCAGTAAATAATTAGATGACATATGACATTTGTATCATATTTTGGTTGTTTTTTTTCAGCAAATAAGTCTAAACTTGGAAATCTCTTATCATTTAGGAAAATAAGTAAATAAACAATTTTTCGTAAATAACTAAATAATTTTTGGAAATATAAATAAATAGGAATATTTTTTAAAATAAATAATTTTAAGAATTAAATAAAATTTCTTTATTAGATTTTCTTAATTTTTTTTTAGACAATTAAATTAAATTAAATAGACAATTTTTCTAATAAATAAATAAATAAATGTATTTTATGTTTAAAATAATAAAATAAAAAAAAAAAACAAAAATTTTTTGAAAACTAAATTAAATGAATGAAAATTGATAATTTTTTTAGGATAATAATATAAATTATTTTAGGATAAGTTCAAGATAAAGTTCTTCTAATTAGTCAAAAACATCAAGATTTAAATAAATAAATATTTTTATTTGCATATTAAAATAAATAAATATTTTTCAGTTAAGACTTGACACCTAATAAATAAACAAATATTTTTATTTTTTTCAATGTTAAATAATTAAATATTTTTCTTTAGAGGTGTTAAGTCACATAAAATAATTATAAGTTAAATAATTTTAAGAAATTTCGATAAATTAATGTAAGCTTATAAATTTTTGATTTATGTGCTTTTTATTTATTCGTATGGATTTACAATGTACAATATATCATCATTAGAAAGAAATATCTAAATTGCTGATCCAAGTTGAAGCAGTTTCACCAAAATTATGTAGTTCGATTAAACCTCCATCAAATCGTCTGCCTGGGCAATCATTGATTATGTGTTGTATTGTTTGTTCCATATATCCACAGTCACGTACTGGTGATATTTCTGGATTCCAAATATGAAGTGTGCTCAACGTTCTTCCACAATTTGTCCTGATTCGATTGAGGATGGTCCAGACACGTCGATTCTGTACTGTACAAAATCCTGGTACTTCCAAATATGGTTCTGATATCAGTTCTTTATTGGGAAACTCATTATTCTCGAAGATAGTTTTCCATTTATCGTAAATGTTATACTGACTGTAATCTCCAATCGTCTCCAATTTCGTCCAAAATGGAGTTCTGGACAATAATCTATTTACACCTCTATTAATAATGTACGAATGAATCGGGAGCGGCAAGTCATTGAATATTTTTTGCGCTTCTCGAGCCAAAGCAGCCTCTCTTCTGAGCATAGGAGGAGCTGTGTTCGACAATATTGGTAGCCACATTAAAGATGTAGATTTTATCGTCCCTGTAATGATACGCATTGTTGAATTAAGTTGAACGTCTACCGTTAAGGATAATTTTTGTATAATGTTATTTCTAGTTTTTAGTTTTCCACTCAGTTTTTGACAATGGTTCCTAAATGTAAGAGATCTGTCAAGAGTTATACCCAAGTACTTTGGTGTTGGGTTGTATTTGATGATTTTATTTCCAAAATTTATATTGATAATGTGATTTGCACTTTGATTTGAAAGATGAAAAGTGGAAACTTCACATTTATCTGGATTTGGCCTCAGTCGCCAGTTATTATAATATTCATTAAGCAAATATAATTCATCCGTTATTGCGTCAATTGCCCTTGTTTCATCTTTTGGGTCATATGAGTATTGATATGCTATGGCTAGATCATCGGCATAAATAAATTTCTTAGATACAGTTTGCGGTAAATCAGAAGTATAGACGTTGAAAAATAGTGGTGCTAGCATAGAGCCCTTTGGAAGTCCATTACTGAGCTGTCTTCGTCTACTAATTTTATTTCCGAACATTAAAACAAATGAGCGATTAGAAAGCATAGCGGAGATGAGATTTATAGATTTTTTACACTTCAAAATCTTCGACAATTTGTATAATAAACCAGTTTTCCATACCGTGTCATATGCTGCACTTAAATCTACAAATACTACAGATGTTTTCTTCTTGTCTTGAAAACCAGCCTCAATAAATGTTGTGAGTGCTAAAACCTGGTCACAACAATTTCTTCCACTTCTTCAATAGGAATGGTAGAATCAATTAAAGCCACTATTCTGTTGTAAATAATTCTTTCTAGTAGCTTATATCCAACACAGAGAGGAGAAATTGATCTATAACTTTCTGGAATATCTTTTGGTTTTCCCGGTTTAAGAACAGCTCTAACATTTGCTTTCGTCCACATACTCGGGATTTTTCCATTATCGTAACAATCCGTGAAGAATTTTGCCAACCATAACTTTGCATTTTTAGATAGATTTTTATAAAATTCCGGAAAAATTTTATCACATCCAGCTGCTTTTCCAGCTTTTAAATTTTTAATTGCAAAATCTACTTCTTCAATTGAAACCGTATCACCAAATGGCGAGGTTGTCATTTTCCTTTTTAGCTGTTTAAGACGACTCTTTATTTTTTTGGAGATATCTTTTGAAATAGGAACTTTGAAATTCATCAAGAGACGTGAAGCAATTATACTTGGTTCTATTTGACACACGCAGTTGAAACAGTTGATGATTCCATGACCAATGGTCATGGGCTTGTTGCGAATCACGGATTGAATCGAATCCTGCTATTTCATCTGCAAATTTACAACTTCAAGACTTCCTCAGCTTTGGTGAGCAAATTGAATCGAATGCTGGATTAAGAGAAGTTTCCATGTTGGACGAGTTGTAATTAATATCGAGGAAATGAACGTGAATGAGGAAAGTCTTGAAATTGCAAAACCAATGCCTTCTAAAACAAAAGTTTCCAATTTCCATGCGTTTATGTGTTTGGAAACGTTTCTAAGTTGTTCTAAAGGATTTAAAAAATCGAGGATCGAAGGATGTAATCGAGGATGAATAAAAAAACTACAACAAATTAATGTTGAAGTGGAAAAACTGTTGCAATCATCTCTTAGACTAAATCAAATTAGAGATTATTTAAATAATCGCTTCAATTGAAGTCTAATTTATGATGAAACCTTAATAATACATGTAATTTTTTATGCTTAGTTTTTAATAATAAAATAACTTTCTTTGTTGGTAATATATAAATGTACCTCCTACCACATATGTATCCGTTATTTTATTTAGTAAATTTATTTTACAATAAAATTTATAGCATATTTACACTTTTCAGCGTTCTTTTTAAAGTCACTGTTGATTTAACGTACACCCCGTCTAAAGCGTATGCATAAGACGGTCCCTTGGCCATACGTTATAAGCGAGTTTTACTGTATACTCATATATAATTAGTGAACTTATGATTAAACAACATTTAGGCAAACTCGTTGCTATGAATTATACTCATATATGTAAATACATATATATAATTATTAGAACAAATAAAAACCAATTGTATGTAATAAACATTTAGGCAAACTCGTTACTATGAATTAAGTAATGGAGAATTCTATTATAAAAATTATATATTAAAAACTATATATTCTATGAAAATAAGTAGCCTATGACATTCCTGACATTCCTTTCTTTATGTATGTCAAGTTTCATCTAAATCAATTCAGCCATTTCGATGCTTATCCCGAACAGACAGACAGACAGACAGACAGACAGACAGACAGACATCGAATTTTATTTATATAGATAGATAGATTTAAGCAAAATTGCTAACATTAAACATATATGATTTTTTTTTTTGACAAAAACATTGATGCCTCATTTTCGTTTTTTTTAAATTATACTGAACTCAACATCACCAGTATACCATATCATATCAAATGGACTTTGATAGATATGGTATACTGGTTGAGTTTCAATGTTGTACTGACCAATTTCGTTTGAAATTTTCTTATTTTATATCATCGGTTTTCTGTTTTTATCTCCCACTCCAATAATAAACATTTTTTTTTTATTGATAAAAGTTGATGACGTAACTAAATCACAACAGTCGCATAAAAAAATGTAGCGACATAGTAGCACACAAAAATATAGCGACTCTTTTTAAGAAAATTAATGAAATTATAATTGAAAATAAAACTATCTTTTTTTATAGAGCAGAAGAGCCACAGTCCTGGCACAACAAATTGGTCGGACTCGCACAGTTATAAAATTCTTCGAAAAACAATGACCTTCTCATACATACGGGATAGCTTCAGTATTCTAAAGTTTTATAACTAGCATAAGCCGGTGGCAACAAAGAAGTATGAGATAAAAAATTTTCATTTTGTAAGACATTTTTAAAACAAATTCATGGGTGCCGCTACGTGGGAAGTGAACGAGTTCACTTTCACGTCTAGATCACGAATTTTTAATTTAGTCAAACATGGAAATCATTCTTATTTTAGATTTCATTACTCTATATTAATATTCAATAAATGCAATATAAAATTAATTAATTAATAAAAGAGTCTTACAAATTATCCGGATTTTAAAAAAAAGGCAGGACACCCACAATATTGATTCCGTTGGCACCCCTTCACCATGCACGATTAATTTATTTCCGGCATCAGCATCAACTACAATAACAATGATGAACGACGGTAATGATTGTCAATAACTATATCCACAACAGCACTAATAAACAAATTTATGATGAATCAATTAATTTATCTCAAGTACCAGTATTAAGAATGATAGCAATGATGAATAACAGTGATGATCATTAATACTTAATTTCATAACAGCAGTAAAATGTAAATTTATGTTGATGAAAATAATTTTAGGTTATATATCATTACTCACAATGGTAATCACAGGACAAAAACACAGGACACCCACAAAACCTTACGTAGCATTAATTAAATTGTTCTTTATAACATAACTATCCCTCCAACAATTTTTTGGTTATGCTTAGCAAGTAACTTTTAAGGGCGGCTGTACAATTATGTTGTCGTTATTACAGAAATGAATTTCATTTTCAATACCGGATAATAATATCACTCAATTTCTATTTAGTTTCAGACACATGCTATCTATTCAATAAATTTAATTACAAAGAAACTTCAATTTAAGCTGAACTTTTTAAATTAAATCAAATAATCACAACTGTACGACACAATAAAAATAGAAATTATTTCCTCAATGTCATAATGCTGACAGAAGATAGAGTTTTTATGTTATGGCCGACCGATATTTATATCCATACTATTGTAGGCCCTGTCTTTTTTTCAATCTTGCTTTATCTTCATCCGGCATACTAAAAATTCGAATGTTCAGCAAATTTTTATCTGGTAGATGGCTATTATTTTGGATAGTTTAAGAGTCCAACAATAGGTGGAGTCAAATCTCGGTCCACCATAACTTCTGTCAACACGTCAAAGTTTGTTTATATTAAAAAAAGTGACAATAAGAATATCATTTTGGGTAAGTTTTCTTTAGCCTAATTAATTTTTTTTTTCTTTTTCTAGTTGGTGTTTATTTATTAATATATAATTTAACAATAAAATTTTATAAACGATTTATATATTTGCAAAAGCTCAATGAGCTAGGTGCAAATAATTATAGTAAAATTAAATAATTAGTTATCGAGAATAGACATATTAACTTTTGTTCTGTTTTTACTGTTACTAGGGTTAGTAGGGTAATATAATTTAGACATACATTTTGTTTTTTGTAACTTAACTTAATCAATCGTACACATTTTTTATTTTAAGCATACTAAGTATTAATTTTCAAATATAAATAATTTTAAATTTGTTTTAAATAAACTGACTGGATTCATTTTTTAAGCCATCAGGAAGATTGTTATACATTAATAAGTCTTTATATACCGAAGAACTTTGACCACCGGCGGTTCTAAAATAAGGGATAATAAAATGCTGATCTGCATATCTTGTGGGATATTTATGAAGAGAACTTACTACGCGAAAATCAAAATTTTGTTTAATGAGATTATGTTTGATTTTAAAGATAAAGAACAATAACTCAAAGTCGACTAGTTTTTGTACAGGTAGAATATCTTTGTTATATAGTAGACTAGTAGCACAGTTATACTGTAAACTTTTTACATTCCTTAACGATTTATTTAACAAAACATGAATTTCCTGGATCCTCACACATGCCGTAATAAACCAGATGGGTTGTAGATACCTAATATGACTTAGAACATGCGTATGGAATATCAAATATTTAATTTTTGTTGGTAGTATATTTCTCATTTTATACAGAATGAAGTTGGTTGTGCGAATTTTGTTTTTTAATTTGGTTATATGATAGTTCCAATTAAGATAGGGATCAATGGAAAGTCCTAGGTATTCGGAAGAGTAGACTCTTGTTATCTTGTTACTATTAATATTGTTACGAGTGCAGAAAAATCTAGACGATTACAGAAAGATCTAAACGATTACGGTCACTTCCAGGAAAATAAAATCAACAAAACACAACAGAAAGTGAATGAAATGAATAGTGTTGTTGTTGTTGTACATGTTCTTAGAATTTAGGTCTATTTGTTTTATGATTTTATGAATCAAATCAACGTAACGTAAAATAATCGAGTATTCTAATGTTTTCTCAAGGTTTCTGGAAAGTGATGTCGAATTATCTAGAAGTATTGCAGAAGGTATATAAGAAAAATACCTTTTGTAGTCTTTAATTAGTTTTATTTTAGACCTGCGACAGTAAAGCGAAATTAAATGTAAAATTAGTTTTATTTTAAACCTGCGATAGTGAAGGTAAAATTATAAAAGTGATCTTTAAATTAGTTTTTGTGTAAAGTTATAAATGTAATAAAGTTATAAGTGTTATTAAGTAGAAATAAATTGTGTGTTATTTTAAACGTTGTATTACTGGAAATTTCTACAATCAACCGTTGGAGTTTCGGAAGCTGTTGGAAGAATATTCTAGTCAAGAATATTGTTTGCTGTATTGTTTTCCTGTTGTTGTGAAACAATTAAGGTGTTGAATACTTAATAAAACCTGGTGTTTGTGCTTACTAATCAGTGATCGAACTCAGGAAGAGATTGTGGATTGCGTTTATCGAATTGTGAGTAAGGCCAATTCGAAGTGAGGTTAGAAAAACGTAACAATATATAGATCAAAATTGGAAAATTCCATCAAACATTTATTTTTTGTTGTAAATATCATATAGTTAGTTTTACGTTCATTTATTTTCAGGTGATTACAGGCAACCCAGTTGGATATTAGATTCAGATCTGATTGCATTTAAGTCGAAGGTCACTACAAGTTTTTTCATTATATGCTATGGCCATGTCGTCTGCGAACATTACGACCTTATCACTCAAACAGAGTGAAAGTGCTTCATTTACATAGATATTAAAAAGAAGTGGCCCAAGTAAAGATCCTTGAGGAATTCCATACGTGATTCTTTCAGTGTCTCCAACAATTGCATCTATTTTTACTGCCTGTTTTCTACTGTTTAAGTAGCTAAGAAACATTTTTAAGCTATTGTTTCTAACACCAATCTCATGTAGTTTTTTAATTAGGATCATATGGCAAACTGCGTCAAACGCTTTTTGTAGGTCAATAAAGAGACATGCTACCATTTGCTTTTGGTCAAGACCTATTTTAATATCACTTACGATTTCGGAGACAGCCGATAGTGTACTAGATCTTTCGCAAAATCCATATTGATGGTTGCTTATTATGTTGTTTGCTTGACAAAACTTGTTTAGCCGCCGGAAAAGAACACTCTCAAAAATTTTGGAGAAAGTACTCAATAGAGAAATTGGCCGATAGTTACCTACAGTTGTCTTAGTCGAACCTTTGTGAATAGGAATCAGCAAGGTTGTTTTGAGGCAGTCTGGAAATTCATGTTTTGCTATTGCAATGTTTATCAAATTGCACAATTTGGATACCAAAATATCTTTAAAATATAGACAAAATCTCACCGAGATCCCGTCGTATCCTACAGCAGATGTTTGGTTTAGTTTTGTGATTATATCTATGATTTCATCTTGGTTTGTTTGACTTATAATTTTAATAGTGTTATCGTCCTGATGACTTAAGATGGAATCAATATTTATATCACTATCTGGAATAATTGATTTAATACAATTAACAAAATACTTATTAAATATATTACAATTTGTTTTTGTATCAGTAGATACTTTATTCTCATGTTCAAGTGCTATATTATTTGTATTTCTAGTTTTTTTGAATACATGTTTGTTCATAATTTGCCAAACCTTTCTAAAGTCATTATTGTTTAATTCATTTTCAAAATATTTTGTTTCGGATTGCTTTACCAAATCTTTTAACTGTTTCTTTAGAATATTGAATTTGTCTTTTAGATAGGCGTTTGTTTTGTATTTACATTTAAATTTGTAATATTTGTCTCTTTTTCTTTGCAATAGTTTTATTTCATTTGAAATCCATGGATCAGCTTTTATGATAGCGACATTTTTTGTTATAGTTTTAGTATGATTTTGAATAGTTGACGAACAAAGATTCATCAGATCATCAAATGATTCAGCATCATTTATAATCCTTGAAAATAATTTTTTATCAATTTTGTCATATTCCAAAAATGTTTTGGTTCTGGAAATGGTTTTTGGAATATTTAGGTTGTCCCTGGCGATACTAAATACTAACATTTGATGATCTCCTATTACGCTATCATTGATAGAAAAATAAAACTTTGGAGTAACAATATCAGTAACAATATGATCAAGGATGCTTCTTGAAGTATTGGTTATACGTGTAGCATATTCAGGATCGATTTTATTGAGAATAATGTATCCGTTAGAGAGTACTACATTGTTTTAAGCTTGTACAACATTGTCTTGCTCGTTTAGTAAATTGAAATTGAAATCCCAAATTATACAAGTATTCTTGTTTTTTTTGTAAGATTTCTTCAAACTTCAAAAGAAATTCATTTACCATATCAATACTACTGTAAGGAGGACGATACACGGCTAAGATATTGCAATCAATGTTTAAGAGTTTAATCATAAGAAAATTATTTAAATTAAAAGATAAATCAAAAGCTAAATCTGAATTAATACTATCAATTACATATACTGCTGTACCACCACCTCTCTTGTCTTCTCTAGTAGAGAAATATGAAGTATAGTTATCAATTTTATACAAATTAATTTCATTTTTATTAACAAAAACCTCCGTTAAAACAATTACATCAACAGCAAAGCTATATGACGATATTAAATATTTAATGTCTGTGAGTTTATTTCTAATGCTTTGAGCATTAAAATATACAATATTCAAGTTAGAATCAAAATTACTGGTGGTTTGATTAATGCAATACTTAATGTTAATAGAATCAATTAAATTATAAGGTGTGCAATCCATGTTTTTGTTTGTGTTAGAGTTTGGCAAATTATAATTTATTTTTAATAATTTCGTCAACTTGATTTTTTGATTTAATTACGGTAGTAATTGAATCAGAATTTTTTTTAATTAAAACATAATTATTAAAGTTATCATACCATACATACTTGTAGCCTTCGTTTTTAGGGTTCCGTTTTTTATACGGAACACTATTGGTGAGAGTACAACGTGTTTTTCACATTATTTCGATTATCTCGTGAACCATTAATCCGATGAACTTAAAATTTGAGGTGCTTATAAAACTAACCTATCCACACAAGATGGCGGGTTAAAAAATAAATAAAGTTGTGTTCGTTTGTTTTAAGGAGGTACGATGTAAAGCCTTTGAAAACATACATTTTTTTAGCGAGACGAGTAGGGTATCATATGAAAGGGCTTCATTTAAGCATTTTTTAAAAATATATTTTGGAATTTTACACCTCACCATTTTTTGTATAATTTTGAAAAATGACGTTTTCGGGATGTTTTATTGCCCCGATTAACTCCGACCCTACTTCATCGAAAATCTTGAAATATATTTGGAATGATAGAAAATTGAGGAGGTTTTTAATGAAAAATATAGAAAAGTGGCAGACACTCATAACTATATTTATTAAAGGGGTGGGAATGTTAAGGGGTAAAAACATCATTTAAAACCAGGTCATGTGGGGTGTCATTTGAAAGAGCACTTGATTTTAGAAATATTGCCATTTTTTTTAGAATTTTGCAATGCATAGTTTTTGAATTATTATCAATAAAGTGACACAAAAAGTTGGTCCCCCCCCTTGCATTTCGAGCCTAATTAACAGAAAAATTTGAAAAAATTCACAGAGACAGGAAGTTTGATAAACTCTGAACGAAAAATATATCGAACTCTCAAATAATTATATTTTTGTGTTTTTAAGGGATTGGGGTGGGGAAGGGTGAAAAAAAACTTTTTTGACCCAAGCGAGTGGGGTGTCATGTGAAAGAAGACCGAATTTCAGAAACTTTGCAATTTCTTTTAGAATTTTGTGGTACACAGTTTTTGAGTTATTCTAAAAAATGTGCAAATTCCAGACCGTTCCCCCCCCCTACGTTTCGACACTGATTGACAGAAAAAATTGAAAAAATTCATAGAGACAGGAAATTTGTTATATTTTGAACGAAAATTATAGCGAACTCTCAAATAATTATATTTCTGTGTATTTAGGGGATGGGTGTAAAGAGGGTAAAAAAAAACTTTTTTTGACCCAAGCGAGTGGGGTGTCATTTGAAAGAGCACCAAATTTCCAACACATTGCACGTTTTTTTAGAATTTTCCGGAACACCGTTTTTGAGTTATTCTAAGAAATGTGCAAATTCCAGACCGTTCCCCCCCCCTACGTTTCGACACTGATTGACAGAAAAAATTGAAAAAATTCATAGAGACAGGAAATTTGCTATATTTTGAACGAAAATTATAGCGAACTCTCAAATAATTATATTTCTGTGTGTTTAGAGGACGGGTGTAAAGAGGGTAAAAAAAAACTTTTTTGACCCAAGCGAGTGGAGTATCATCTGAAAGAGCACCAAATTTCCAACACATTGCACGTTTTTTTAGAATTTTCCGGTACACCGTTTTTGAGTTATTCTAAGAAATGTGCAAATTCCAGACCGTTCCCCCCCCCTACGTTTCGACACTGATTGACAGAAAAAATTGAAAAAATTCATAGAGACAGGAAATTTGCTATATTTTGAACGAAAATTATAGCGAACTTTTAAATAATTATATTTCTGTGTGTTTAGGGGATGGGTGTAAAGAGGGTAAAAAAAAGCTTTTTTTGACCCAAGCGAGTGGGGTGTCATTTGAAAGAACATCAAATTTCCAAAACATTGCAATTTTTTTTAGAATTTTCCGGTACACCGTTTTTGAGTTATTCTAAAAAATGTGCAAATTCCAGACCGTTCCCCCACCCTACGTTTCGACACTGATTGACAGAAAAAATTGAAAAAATTCATAGAGACAGGAAATTTGCTATATTTTGAACGAAAATTATAGCGAACTCTCAAATAATTATATTTCTGTGTATTTAGGGGACGGGTGTAAGGGGGGTAAAAAAAAACTTTTTTTGACCCAAGCGAGTGGGGTATCATTTGAAAGAGCACCAAATTTCCAAAATATTGCATTTTTTTTAGAATTTTGCGGTACACAGTTTTGGAGTTATTCTAAGAAATGTGCAAACTCCAGACCTCCCCCCCTACGTTTCGACACTGATTGACAGAAAAAATTGAAAAAATTCATGGAGACAGGAAGTTTGCTATATTTTGAACGAAAATTATAGCGAACTCTCAAATAATTATATTTCTGTGTGTTTATGGGATGGGTGTGGGGAGTGCAAAAAAACTTTTTTTGGAACCAAACGAATGGGTTGTCATTTGAAAGAACACTTAATTTAAGAAACATTGCAACATTTTTTAGAATTCTGCGATGTACAGTTTTTTATTGATGAAAAAAAAGTGCTATTTTAAGTGTATGTATACCACCTATATTTCGACGCTGATTTAAAGAACAAATATTCCCAATTTAGACCGTTAAAATACTGGTTAAATCTTTCTTTAGCTAACATAAACAGCTATGGATAAGATTTAACCTCAAGTAACATTTTTGATCAATGTAGATGTGATTGACATTTACTATTGACGTTTACGATTAAACATTTATTCTGTTATGCGTCCATAGTCTGGCGATATAAAGACTTTACAACATAACTTTATGTCATTTATTTTTGATATTGTGTTCTTTTACATTCACGGAACCCTTGGCGAGCGAATTTTATTCGCACTTATCCGACTTTTTAATTTTTTTGCATAATTCAATAATTTGACATTGTGCATTGTGAGAAATGAGGAAAAGAAAACTTGTTTTTCTAAATTAACTTCTTTTGTAATTTGATGCGTAAATATTGATCCATGAATTTTTTTTGCTTTCATCAATTTATTTTTGAAAATAGGTGAAATGAACTGCACAATAATTGGTGGATATGCATTTTTAACATTTTCTGACTTTCCTTTTTTGCTTCTTCGAATTTCCATAATATCGCTCTTGGTCACTGGAACCTGCAGTATTTTTGTGATGTCTAAGACGATATCTAGATCAGTTCGGTCCGTTCCGTTTTTTATACGGAACACTATTGGTGAGAGTACAACGTGTTTTTCACATTATTTCGATTATCTCGTGAACCATTAATCCGATGAACTTAAAATTTGAGGTGCTTATAAAACTTACCTATCCACACAAGATGGGGGGTTAAAAAATAAATAAAGTTGTGTTCGTTTGTTTTAAGGAGGTACGATGTAAAACCTTTGAAAACATACATTTTTTTAGCGAGACGAGTAGGGTATCATATGAAAGGGCTTCATTTAAGCATTTTTTAAAAATATATTTTGGAATTTTACACCTCACCATTTTTTGTATAATTTTGAAAAATGACGTTTTCGGGATGTTTTATTGCCCCGATTAACTCCGACCCTACTTCATCGAAAATCTTGAAATATATTTGGAATGATAGAAAATTGAGGAGGTTTTTAATGAAAAATATAGAAAAGTGGCAGACACTCATAACTATATTTATTAAAGGGGTGGGAATGTTAAGGGGTAAAAACATCATTTAAAACCAGGTCATGTGGGGTGTCATTTGAAAGAGCACTTGATTTTAGAAATATTGCCATTTTTTTTAGAATTTTGCAATGCATAGTTTTTGAATTATTATCAATAAAGTGACACAAAAAGTTGGTCCCCCCCCTTGCATTTCGAGCCTAATTAACAGAAAAATTTGAAAAAATTCACAGAGACAGGAAGTTTGATAAACTCTGAACGAAAAATATATCGAACTCTCAAATAATTATATTTTTGTGTTTTTAAGGGTTTGGGGTGGGGAAGGGTGAAAAACAACTTTTTTGACCCAAGCGAGTGGGGTGTCATTTGAAAGAAGACCGAATTTCAGAAACTTTGCAATTTCTTTTAGAATTTTGTGGTACACAGTTTTTGAGTTATTCTAAAAACTGTGCAAATTCCAGACCGTTCCCCCCCCCCCCTACGTTTCGACACTGATTGACAGAAAAAATTGAAAAAATTCATAGAGACAGGAAATTTGCTATATTTTGAACGAAAATTATAGCGAACTCTCAAATAATTATATTTCTGTGTATTTAGAGGATGGGTGTAAAGAGGGTAAAAAAAAACTTTTTTGGACCCAAGCGAGTGGGGTGTCATTTGAAAGAGCACCGAATTTCCAACACATTGCACGTTTTTTTAGAATTTTCCGGAACACCGTTTTTGAGTTATTCTAAGAAATGTGCAAATTCCAGACCGTTCCCTCCCCCCTACGTTTCGACACTGATTGACAGAAAAAATTGAAAAAATTCATAGAGACAGGAAATTCGCTATATTTTGAACGAAAATTATAGCGAACTCTCAAATAATTATATTTCTGTGTGTTTAGGGGATGGGTGTAAAGAAGGTAAAAAAAAACTTTTTTTGACCCAAGCGAGTGGGGTGTCATCTGAAAGAACACCAAATTTCCAAAACATTGCAATTTTTTTTAGAATTTTCCGGTACACCGTTTTTGAGTTATTCTAAAACATGTGCAAATTCCAGACCGTTCCCCCCCCCCTACGTTTCGACACTGATTGACAGAAAAAATTGAAAAAATTCATAGAGACAGGAAATTTGCTATATTTTGAACGAAAATTATAGCGAACTCTCAAATAATTATATTTCTGTGTATTTAGGGGATGGGTGTAAAGAGGGTAAAAAAAAACTTTTTTGACCCAAGCGAGTGGGGTGTCATTTGAAAGAGCACCAAATTTCCAACACATTGCACGTTTTTTTAGAATTTTCCGGAACACCGTTTTTGAGTTATTCTAAGAAATGTGCAAATTCCAGACCGTTCCCCCACCCTACGTTTCGACACTGATTGACAGAAAAAATTGAAATAATTCATAGAGACAGGAAATTCGCTATATTTTGAACGAAAATTATAGCGAACTCTCAAATAATTATATTTCTGTGTGTTTAGGGGATGGGTGTAAAGAGGGTAAAAAAAAACTTTTTTTGACCCAAGCGAGTGGGGTGTCATCTGAAAGAACACCAAATTTCCAAAACATTGCAATTTTTTTTAGAATTTTCCGGTACACCGTTTTTGAGTTATTCTAAAACATGTGCAAATTCCAGACCGTTCCCCCACCCTACGTTTCGACACTGATTGACAGAAAAAATTAAAAAAATTCATAGAGACAGGAAATTTGCTATATTTTGAACGAAAATTATAGCGAACTCTCAAATAATTATATTTCTGTGTATTTAGGGGACGGGTGTAAGGGGGGTAAAAAAAAACTTTTTTTGACCCAAGCGAGTGGGGTATCATTTGAAAGAGCACCAAATTTCCAAAATATTGCATTTTTTTTAGAATTTTGCGGTACACAGTTTTGGAGTTATTCTAAGAAATGTGCAAATTCCAGACCTCCCCCCCTACGTTTCGACACTGATTGACAGAAAAAATTGAAAAAATTCATGGAGACAGGAAGTTTGCTATATTTTGAACGAAAATTATAGCGAACTCTCAAATAATTATATTTCTGTGTGTTTATGGGATGGGTGTGGTAAGTGCAAAAAAACTTTTTTTGGAACCAAACGAATGGGGTGTCATTTGAAAGAACACTTAATTTAAGAAACATTGCAACATTTTTTAGAATTCTGCGATGTACAGTTTTTTATTGATGAAAAAAAAGTGCTATTTTAAGTGTATGTATACCACCTATATTTCGACGCTGATTTATAGAACAAATATTCCCAATTTAGACCGTTAAAATACTGGTTAAATCTTTCTTTAGCTAACATAAACAGCTATGAATAAGATTTAACCTCAAGTAACATTTTTGATCAATGTAGATGTGATTGACATTTACTATTGACGTTTACGATTAAACATTTATTCTGTTATGCGTCCATAGTCTGGCGATATAAAGACTTTACAACATAACTTTATGTCATTTATTTTTGATATTGTGTTCTTTTACATTCACGGAACCCTTGGCGAGCGAATTTTATTCGCACTTGTCCGACTTTTTAATTTTTTTGCATAATTCAATAATTCGACATTGTGCATTGTGAGAAATGAGGAAAAGAAAACTTGTTTTTCTAAATTAACTTCTTTTGTAATTTGATGCGTAAATATTGATCCATGAATTTTTTTTGCTTTCATCAATTTATTTTTGAAAATAGGTGAAATGAACTGCACAATAATTGGTGGATATGCATTTTTAACATTTTCTGACTTTCCTTTTTTGCTTCTTCGAATTTCCATAATATCGCTCTTGGTCACTGGAACCTGCAGTATTTTTGTGATGTCTAAGACGATATCTAGATCAGTTCGGTTCGATGATTGAGATATTCCACCAAAAACTACATGATCATTAAGTTTTTCTTGTTTGAGTTGAACAATTTCATTTTCTAAGGTCGCTCTTCGAGTTTTATGTAATTTAGTAGAACTTTTTGCATTTCTTTGTTTATTTTAAGTATTTTATCTAATTTTGCAGTATTGTTTGAGCCCTCTAGTTCATCATCGGTGGTGAAACTGTTTTCGCTATCGATGTCTTCAGTTGATGGCAAGCGTTTGGCGTTAGATTTACCGCATTTGTTTTTACAATGGAATTTGACTTTTTTCTCAATAATGTTGTTGTAAGTAATACGGTTAACGTTAGCACATTCCACATGAAATATTTTTTTTGCATGTTTCACATTGAACTTTTTTATCCTTTTTTGCTAAGTTAAAATTACAAATTTCACAATCTGATTGAGACACATTTGCTTTAGTGGAGCTTAAGAAATCACTACGATCTCTGACTTGATTACGGTTTGGTTTACGAGCCATTATTATGTAATTATTACACTTTGATTATGACCACTTTTTTTATAAACCAACTTTCCCGTTTATTTTACAATTTGATGTTTAATTTATTTTAATTTTATAGAACAAAATTTTTTGCGACTGCACTGGACAACAATTAAAATTAAAAGATACTTAATACTAATAATCTCTCTTAATACTAATATTTTTCATTAATCAGTTAAAATTTGATTTTATATTTCTCATTCAATAATTTTTATGCAAATCAGTTTTAAAAACTTTCATATGAGTAAAGATTATTGATTTGCAGAAAATCAGTCACAATAAGGTGACATTATTTTAATTCAGTCTTAGATCATCAACAAAAAACTCTTTAACAACTCAGACAATTTCGGTTTAAGTAAAAAAAATTTTTGGATTTGTTTACAAAAAAAAATATCAGGCTGGTGCAAATAGAAAGCTTTGGTTAAGTGTTTGTTGACAACAATTAAATATCAAATTTATACGAATACTAATTTTATTTTATTTCTAGGAAAATGGTGATGCTGCATCTCAACTGTAACAACTTAAAAGAAATTTATGGATGCAAAAAACTCACGTTAGTTGTTGTTTAAGTCGGAAAAAATTGAATATCGAAGAAAAGTCAACCTCAAATTAATCAAAATGAAACAAAAATATTTTATTTTGTCTATAACAATGACTGTTTCAAGGATGTGCTCGACGGCTAAAGTTCCTTATCACGTACGCAAGCTGAGTAACACTTATGTTAGTGATTTAAGGTGAGGTTGAATTGAACTCCAAGCAAACGGGAACTAGAAATTACTTTAAGATAAATGTTGGTTTTATCTATGTCGGTTTTTGCTTACGATTGCTGTTTTTTTCAACAAACAAAGAGTGCATGGTGCACGATTGTATGTACATTTCGTGCACTTGCTAATTTGTAAGTTTTTTTTTAAATATGCTGGTGCATATATTAAATTTAGTCGAAGTTTAAAAGTATTTGAGTTAGAACTTTCGGACTAATTTTTCGCCATTTTTCTAATGATACAATTTATATGAAAAAAAAAATTAAATATTTTACTTACATATGAAAAAATATCTTTATTTGCAATGATTTTCTTAATATTATGAAAAAATAAATTTACTGGTATTTAAATTTATCTTTTCATAATATTAAGAAAATCATGGCAAATTAATATTAATTTTTATATGTAAGTCAAATATTTAATTTTTTTTAAAAACCGATATGAAAAATTACAAACAAAAATTAAATTAAATAAATATAAAAGTGTTTATAAGATTAAAATTAATTATTCAAAGTTCTCATTTGTTTTTTGTGTTTTTTTTTCATTACTTTCACAAATTGTTTTATTTCTTTAACACATAATTTTAGGTGTGCATAAGATAAAATTCATCAATTTAATATTACAAAAGTCATATGATATCATAATAGTATATTATGCTACGATCATGTAATGACGGTTATTAATACACGAGTATTAACCGGGATACGAAACGAGCCGTAGGCGAGTTTCGTATGGTATATGCGAGTGTATTAATAACCATTACATGAAAGTGGCATACACTATTTTTTCTACACCCGGTAAATAACGAAGAACGAAAATTACAACGAAAATTTCAATCTTCAAATTTCAAAGTTCAAAGTTCAATTTTTTTTCCCATACGAAAATTTCAACAAACGTCAAATGCATAGCATGTTTGATTAAAAAACTATGGGTTTCTTTCTATTGATTAAAAATCTGTATCGTAATAAAATCTGTATCGAAATGAATATCATTATAAAACGGATTTTGGTCATATAAGTGTATTTTTATAGTACGGGTGTAGAAAACAAATTAAATGAAACCAGCCATTTTATAAAATGTAAAAATACTTACTTATTTTTCGTTTTCGTTTTCATTCTTAATTCATTCGTTAGTTTTTTGTTTATTCGTTATTCGTTAAGCCCGCGTCTGAAAAATCTGTGCGGTATGGTGCATATCACGGCCATACATGCGTTATGCACAATTTTGTGCACGAGAATTTAGTGAACAATTAATGCATATTTCATGTTTTTTTTGTTATTGTGTTACGGATTTTGTGTTTTTGTCTTAGTTACATGGTGATTCAAAAACTAAGGTTAAGTAAAGGCCAAGGGCAATGCAAGGCCTGATCAGATTTTCTATGAGATCCTGGCATCCTGGCAATATTTTTTACTAACCAGGATGTGGTGAAAGTATTTGTATCTAGCAGCGGAAAGTAAGTAGCTCCTCGTTTGCCATGCGATACCGATTTTTCGGAAAGTAGACCGTTGCTGCTCCAAAACAAACTAAATGTAGTATGGTGTCTTAATTAGTTTTTATGGTACACTTAAATAGTGAACATCCAGACTATGCAACCAGAATCATCAATACAGTTCTTATTGAATTTCTGTATGTTTAATATAATATAGAAATCAATAAATTTTCTATTGCTAAAATTATCGATGAACAAATTTTCATTATTTTATCGCTTGGCAACTCATTTACATTAAACAGTCTTAACTCTCAAACCATAACTAAAGATGATTTTAATGCAATATTGTTTTAACTTCGTTGTACAAATTAAGAACAAGATTCGTTTACGATAAGATTTTAATAGTTTATTGTTTTAAAAACTCTTATTTAAATTTTAATATTAAATTTTATAATTTACTTCCGATTGCAATTGATTTATATGATAGATAAGTTTTTGTTTATTCATTTCAAAATATCTTAATCAAGACATTGATAACTATATCACGGTTCGCCTACGATGAATTTAAATAAGCCAACATCATTTCATACTCAACAAACCAATCAATTTAAGATTTTATGATTTAATAACAAAATTTTAATCATCTTAATGATTTTAATCGCAATAAAGCTAATATTAAATGAATGAATGAGATTTAAAGTAATAAATGAACGTCTAGTCAATTTTTATTATATAATTATAAATATTTTCATTGTTTTAATCTGCTTGATTCATTTCAGTTGACCTTTTATGATTTGATTTTGTTTTGATTCAGTCGCTTTTTGAAGATCATCTTTTTATTGCAATTAGTTATCTTGAAGGTTAGTGTTACGTTTTTGGTGGTCGATTGTAATTATGTGGATCGATTTAACTTTTTATGATCGCTATCATTAAATTTATGGTGATTTTGTAGTTGTTGTACGATTTGGACTTGATATGTGAAATTGGTTTAGTGATGGTTTCGAAAATGTTACATTTTGTTTGAGCGAGTGAAGACTCTCAAGAAGTGATATTCTCAAATCGCTGGCGGATGGAGCTTGACAAATTGATATATAAATAAATAATCAAAAATGCACACATATGCGTGTTTTAAGAAAGGTTGACAAAACAATTTGATGGCTACTATAATTGTTGTATGCCTGTTGATTTAATAAAAGGTTCATACAAAAACTCCAACAACAATGGCTTAAATCTTGCTAAACTCGACACAGACCCAATAAATACCGATTATCAGCAATAGGAAGATTTTTCACTGTTAACTTCACCTGGTGGTTTCACAAATCCTTAGCAGTATCAGTTTTTGATATAACAACATCAGAATTCGATGTAACGAAGTAGCAGATAATCTCATAATATATAATAATAGTTTCCAGCATCGTAGACTGTAGTAGAATGTAGTTTACCAATATCAGAATTTGATGTAACGAAGTAATAGGCAAACTCATATAACATATAAAAAAAATTTCAGCATCAATGATGGTAGTAGAATGTGATTACCAATATCAGATATGATATAACGGAGTAGTAGTTAATCTCATATAGCAATAAAAATTTCCAGCATCAATGATTGTAGTAGAATGTGTGTTTACCAATATGAGATTTGATATAACTCGACGAAAATGGACATAAAACATTTTCGTCAATGGCGGCATGAAATTGAAGTATATCTAAATATTTTGCAACATAAATAATGGATAATATGTTGCAAGATACAGGATGAAGACAAATTGGTTATTGCATCAACATTAATAATATAGCCTACCAGCTCCAGATTGAATACCACTATCCTTGGTCTGCGAATAAATATTTTAATATGGCGACAACATTCCGAAATTAACATGTGTCTGCTCCAGTTGATGTAAAATATTGGCACGATGTAGTAATCACAGATACAACTCACATCAATTGAACGACTACCTCAATGGAACTTATTAATTCTGGTTGTGACAAAATAAGCTCATCAACATAACTTCATTGGAAAAACCATATATTTTATAATATATCAACGACACGGTCACAATGATTAATAATGATTTAATATTATAACAATTACTTAAACAATTACTTACTCGAATAACAATGGAATACACAAAATGAACATGATGTACTAAGAGCTTTTTTAACAAGAACACTGTAAAACTTAAACTCTTTAATTAATAACCACATTTTTTAATGACTAACTAATTTAATCTATTACTAGTAATAATAGTACTTTTTGGGATGGAAGTTTGTCATATATGTACCCAATTTTATTTTTAAGGCTATTATTTCGCTTGGTTTTCTCTAAAATAGCAACTGTGACAGCTACACCCATGGTTGGTAGTTGTGTCTGCTTTGACATTTTGCTGATGTGTAACGAAGCTATTATTCAATCTTCGTAATTGTTATAAGGCTATTAATCCATCTTTGTGATTTGGACTCGCCCTGCTTTCCCACGCGCATTAAATTTGCATTAGCGGAAACTTCTGTAGTTATTGTCGTTTTTTCTTTACTTAATTTCTTATTCGTAGTCGTCTATCGCAATAATTTCTGTTTAAATTTGTCATGGAACCGTTGTGCAATATCCTTAAATTGGAATCACTCTATCTTCCAAAAAGACAGGAGAGAATCAAGCAATGGGTAACTTCTCGTTTGCTGTATTGTCATGAACTTCCGAAGTTGTTTTTGCTTCCTTTTTTTTAAATATAATTTCTTACAATAATTTCGTAATCAATTTTTTTAATTATTTTCCAATTTTGATACAAGTTAGTTGTATAAATTCCGTAGTGGGAACAAAAATTTAACGAAGGAAAATACCCAAGAAACAAACTTATCGTTTCTATCGTTGTGTTATTGTTTACAACGGCCGTCAAGAATACTATAAATTTATAATCTCTTATTCTTATCTCTAGAATACTATAATCTCTTATTCTTGAATTATTATCCGATCGTAATGATTTTCAAGCTGTCAAAAAATCTAAAATTTTTGGATTGTAAAAAAAAGTGGAAAAAGAAAGAATGAAAATTAATCAAATCCACAGAAAAAAAAATAATTTATATGTTTGTGTCCTAATTTATTGAATTGTCGTTGTGAGTCTAAAATCAAATAGATTATTTTTATTGTGCATGCTTAAATTATTTAGCTTATTTAGTGAAAGAAAAGTAAACCAAAATTTTGATCATAAGTTTGTGTTATAACTTAAGTAATTTATTTTTGTCTAAAAGAATGATCATATGTTGTGTTCTAACTTAATTAATTTATTTAAACAAAAAAAAATAAGAAATAAAATTAGATTATTTGTAAATATACTAAATTATCGAGTAGAATTAATAAAAAAAGTGTTAGTATAGCATAGCATTGATATCACTTATTGGAGCTGTACATTAAGGTCGTGATGGTTCAATATTATAAAATCAACCGTATTTGGTAATCCGGTTCGACGGTCGATCATACAATTATATGCGACCTTGAAACTGTGTAATTGTTTCTTTTATGGTTGGTGACAATTAATGTGCATTTTGTTTTCGAGTGGAGTTTTGGGATATAACCGGTAATGGAATTGGGATATTCGAGTCCGGATTACATCTAATGATAAAAAGATATAACTATTCAACAAACACTATACTCTACAGTATGGGGTATGACTTATACCATTAAATTGCATAAATTTTCAACAACCATCAAAACCTGATACCAATTCAATATCACCGACTTCAAATTTAAAGATCGCAACCCTGTGGAAATCTGATTGGAGATTGTGTGGGATTTTGTTATTAACGGTCGTGCGTATACAATCCGTAGCATAGATCAGCATAATTTGTGCTGGCTGTTTCATCCATCATAAACTTATAACTAAGCATAGTTCAACCACCACGCCGAACTACGTTAACTTTATGTACTTAGTCACCTGCCGAAGTCCAAGGTAGCTATAAAGTTTTGCCAGCATCGGATGTGAGGAAGATAAACCACCATTAAATTTTTTTGAGGACGGATCAGAGGGATCGAGCTTCACTATCGGGTGAGTCATTTCCAAAGTTTATTTTGTTCATACATACAATTACATATATATATATATATATATATATATATATATATATATATATATATATATATATATATATATATATATATATATATATATATATATATATATATATATATATATATATATATATATATATATATATATATATATATATATATATATATGAGTATGGATGTATACGTCTGTATGAAGGCGTGCATGTATGTATATTTATGGGTATGTGTGTATGTATGTGTGTGTATATAGGTGAATGTATATGAATATTCATAAACATGGCGTGTATGTGGGTCGGGGAGGTGAGCATGTGTATGTAAGAGCGCGTGAATGAAATCTAATTATAAGTCTAACCTATATCATAGCACACTGGCGTTACTCGGATCTTGTATCTGTACAACTCTGTTCGGAGGTACCGAAGGTTCAATATCAGCAACGTTGGCACTTCTTATGAGATTTTCTTTTGTGTTTGGATGTTCCATCACATCGGCTGAAGCTTATGAACTGGAAGGGGCCACCCTGTATTTTGGTATTACGATTGGATCAGATCATCACTTGGCACTGCTGATGGAAGTTAGCCCGATGAAAAAGTATCCTCATTTTCCCAATTTATTGGTGAATCTGGCATTTGAAGATCATGCCGGGAATTTAATAGCTGGATTATAACGAGCTGGCTATGAAGTTATTGAATTGGCTCACCATCAGTGCGGTACTGTGCACTTTTGTTAACGCTTAGTTAACATCATCAGTATTTGACCAACCAGATACGAATTATTAATGATGATGATTGTTCTGCGGGTGTAAACATTAAACCAAGCATTTTTTTTTAATGCTGGTCAACTCGGGTACTGTATCAAATAATTTTAATGTTACTACAATCCATGGGGTTGTACACTATGTATATGTAATAAATAATTAAATATTGTTATTGTGTTAAATTTGGATCCGAGTTTTTGGGGTAAACCTCATTTCAGCTATTTTCGGGGACTTAAATTTTTTTGTTGTTGCATGGGCATGGATGTGTGCGTGTGTGTGTGAGTATGTGTGTGTGTGTGTGTGTGGGTGTGTGTGAGTGAGTGGATGAAGTGCGAGAGCATGTGAATGTGCGTTAAAACATGGGGGCGGACGGGGTGATCGTGGTTCTTTCACATATGGGGGTCGCCAGAGTCGGTTTATTTCACTTACGCGTACTTCACATATACGCGTACTTCGAAATACGCGTACTTCACATATATTTGTGTTGGAGAAGCAGGTATTCTTAGTTCGACCCCACTTACTGAAGCTAGTTTGGGGCATTACCAATCTCGCTAGGTACGTAACCTGCTATGCCACTTCGTTGATTAGTCAACGAAGCAGCGCTTCATTACAGATGTCTTTTGACAAGTTAGTGAATTAAATAATTAATTGAACCAAAACAATTACATTGTTTTCCTTTATGCATTGTTTTCCTCCCATCATTTCAGCATCACATTTATGACATTTTCTTGGATTCTTTGAAGAATTATAGTGAACATTGCTTATCTAAAATTCAATCTTGAGCATTTCGACACATACTGGAGTTTCATTGAATTTTGGATATTGATATCGGTTTTTTTTTCTAAATAAAAGTTTATTTTAGGTTTTTTTACATTTTTTGGTGTGACCATAAATCATTAGGGAAAACACCCAATGCCCAGTAGTGACACCCACAATCATGTCGATATCTTTGCGACTGACTTATATCAGTTGATTTGATATGGAGAGGTTCTGTGCAATCAGCAAAAGGTGCTCTCGGTCGCTCTAATATTTGTACGCATGTCCGGCTTTTTTTGGAGTAAGGGTTTACTCGAAGCAAATTATGTTCCCCCCTCAACCATACCTGATGACACAAAGAAGAGCATTTTGTCGTGCGAGTTCATTGTTCTAAAAATCTCCCATCATAATGCACTACCTTAAGTTGGATGTTGAACTGCTTAGACATCTCATTAAGAGATACCAGGTAGCATGGTTGCTTTTAACTTTAAAACCTTTATTGCAGCTTGACTATCCGTAGAGATAAATTGGCATCCTTGCAGATCTTAAGTTATACTTCAACCAGTTTGTGCCGTTTTTACAACTGTAGGTTTTGTCTGAAAAATACTACTGTGCTCGGTTAGGCGAAAAAATAGGTTTACATCTATGTTTAAATCATTGTTCTTTGCAGAATACTTTACAACCAATCTGCGCGTTAATTTTCAACTAATACGTTGACAACACCTATATGTTTGTCTAATTCACTTTTCCAGTCTTCTCTATAGAAAAATTGGCAGTTGTGAAGATAACGCAGGCAGTTGTGAAAATTGGGGCATCAAGTACCGTTAGTTTACGTTTAAAATGTCTGTGAATTTACTCCCAGTCCACAAATATCAGTTCATTTTGAAAGGATACGAAGTGCAGTTTGGATTAGAAACGCATTTGCATTCCTTTGAGGTTCAACAACTGATCATTAGTAACCAAGTTCCAAAGAAGGTGTAACATTACTCACAGTACCCTAGAAATTCTCTACTGAAAGAATCAGTCATCGTGTCTACCAATTTATCCAAGTCGTTAGTAGATTAAGGTGGTTTTGCGACGGCAACTGGGAGCGAGCTACTCAGACCACCTCCACAAATCTCTCCTGGTACCCTAAGGATATGTACGCCTTGAGTTTATTCCGACTAGCTTCAGTACGTGAATTCAGGAATTCTTATTCTCAGCTCTTTGCAAATACTGGATGCATGTGAAAGTTCTGGAATGAACAGAAACAAAGGTAAAAAGTAAAGTAGTGTCTGAAAACACAAAACTATTGAAAGATAAAGGCCATCATTATACTCTATATAATTTTATCGGATCGAATTTACAGTACTAAATAAATTAAAAACTCATATTATTTGACTTAGTTATTAATACAAAATTTTGCACCAGTTGTGAATGATGTTGTAAATGATTTCGATTAAAATTTATTGGTGTTCATAAGAGGGTCACCA
This sequence comes from Diogma glabrata, assembly GCA_963693315.1. Lineage (NCBI taxonomy): Eukaryota > Metazoa > Arthropoda > Insecta > Diptera > Cylindrotomidae > Diogma > Diogma glabrata. Next base: position 94,743,877 of record OY856187.1, read on the forward strand.
AAATAAATGGGTAATTGCTTAAAACAATCATCAAAAATTGTTGCATCAAAATAAATAGGAGATTGTAGAAAAACAGCATCAAAAACTTTTGCATCAAAACCGATATATTGTAATATCATACAATTATATTTTTTCACCAAAATAAATAGGTGAATGTTGAAAAATAACGTAAATAACTTGTTGCACCAAAATAAGTAGTTGATGGATGAAAATTATTATTTAAAAAAACTCATTGCCCAATAATAATAGATCATTGTTGAATAACTATGGGATATTTAGAAAAATGTTGCACCAACTGCAAATTATGTAAATGAATTCAATTAAAAATTACTATAGTACCATTTAAAAATGATGATGACGACGACATCTTTTATTTTTATCTCTCGATTAGATAAAGTTGATTTCATTATATGTGAAAAGTAATCAAAAGTTGCAACAGCAAAAATTGATGATTGATTAAGTGATTTTATTTTTATTAAATCCCCAATCAACATAATAACTGCTATGGTTAATTATATTTGGATAAATTTATAACAAAACTTTTCAGTTTACTATTTTTCTCAATTAATTTTACAACATTTATAAAATGTATATCAATGAAACACAACAAAGTTCTATTTGGCTTAATTGTATCCTATATTTAATTTTTGGCTTATAACATTAAACCAATAATATAATAAAAAAATACATATACATGGTTCGATGTTTTCATGCGTATCATACAAATAGTACCTATATAGTACCTATGCGTATCGTACAAATAGTACCAAACCCCCCAAAAAATAGTTAAATTATAAATCTACGATTAAATTATTTTTCCAGTTATAAAAAGAAACTTTTCTTTTTTTTAATTTAAAACAAACTTTTTTAATTTAATAAAACCAATTTGTTCAACACAAATATTTTTCATTGAAATTTTAATTTTATCAGACAATCCTTCAGGAAGTTTTCAACATCTAATATGACAAGCGTTCACACATGCTTATATTCGTAAAATACAATGAAAGCTAAACGAAAGAATAACAAAAAAACATTGCACTTATTGTTGCAATTTGCCCTTATTGTTGCAATTTGCCCTTATTGTCGCCGTTACTGGTAAATATTTCCAAACTAAGCGCTTTGTAAGAACTCTTTACTTGAATCAAAATAGTACTCATCCGTAAATTCAAAGTCCCTTGATAAAGATAACATCGTATCCGTGGAGCCTTATTAATAGTAATAATAGCAGACCTGTCACCATTCTTGGTATCCTCAAGCTTAGCTATCTTCCAATTGTTTATGAGAAGCTCTGAATTGCTGTTTTTTAGCATTTACAGTATCATGTCTGGATTTGCGAAGGTAACAAGGATCCAAGCAAAAGCTCTCGGTCAGCTTGGTTAATACTATACATTGACTACATCTAGTTTGGCAGCTACCCAAACCTTGCCCAGAAGTCTAATCGTACTCTTGTGCAGCGTCAAAAGATCAATTTAAAATTAATTCTACAAGATTTCACTGCCAATTTTTTTATGGTTTCAATGTCGACTTGTATCGTTGATCACTTCTTGAAATGTATCGGCTGGTGCCGAATGTTTAAGAGCTTTCCATACTGTCCTTCTGGCATTGTATGACAGCTTGGAAGGTCTGATCGACTTCATGAGATCCGCCACATCAAAGAATTTGTCCCAATCTGCAGTGTTCTGAATGTCGACACTCACAGTGCTCCTATAGATAGAGTTGACCGTCAGCTTCTTCGTTTCTGGTTTATCCGTATCCTTAAAAGAACCGTATACTCTCCTAGTACTTACTACATCTTTCTAAGTTTTTTAAAACTGTTCATATGATTCCCACGAGAAACAGAAAGAACCGCGGTATATTACAGCGAAAATTACAGCTGGAGGTTGCCCGGTAAATAAGTAGCACGTAGACCCATTGAATAAAACTTAAAATGAAACATAGCAACACAGACATATATATACTAGTTATGATCGCCAGTGCCAACCTTGGTTTTACAATCGATATGTGTAAGACCCTTACAATTACAAAACAAGATAATGAATTTTTCAACTTTTTTATGTAATCTTTTTTTATTTCACACTTTACTGTTATTAAAAATACAAACAGTTAACTATATACCAAAATTTGCACTCATGTATCACTAAAGATTTGTATCCTCACCCATCCAGACAATAATCTTTCAACCCAAAAACCAAATAAAACTCATCGCAGACAAGCCCCAATCGAAAATGAATATTCATTATTTATCGTTTTCTATTTCCTACAAAAAAAAGCTCAAACTTTCTCCGACGAACTAAGTGCAAAGTTTACAATACTTTTCAATTTTCTATTTCCCATTGCTATTTGCTATGACACAAAAAAACCAAACGAAATGTACGTAGATACATAAATATAGAAAAAGAAAATTGAAAGTAAAATAATCGAACAGACAGTAACACATTAAAATAAGAAAAACTATTTCAGAACTAAAAGGAATTGTGTGATTAGTAATCCATTCATTCATCCATTCTGTGGTTTTATTGGCAGAAATTCAAACAATTTCTCGATAGTTTTGTGCTTTTTCCTACATTATTTTTTTATTCTTGTTTCCAAAACTTTCATTATTCGTTTTCTGGTTTGTAATTTTATTATTTTATTTCTTTACAATTTGCTGAAACTTTTTTTTTTTGGTTATTGTAGAACTACGGAAACGGGAATACTTCACATGTGTTAATTAATATAGTTTTTAATTTGAAAATTTCATTTTGGTTTTGGATTTGTTGTTTTCTTTGATTAAATTTAAAGAAAATCATCATAAAAGTTTCCAGTTATCCAAATTGATATATGTACATATAAGTATCACAATTTGATCCCAAGTAATTGACCAATCTCTTAATACAATAATTGAATTAATTTTTCATATGATTTTTGACATAAGCTCACCCTGACAAATTACCTCAACCAAATCGAAATAATGAGAAGAAAAAAAATCACATGTCATTGCTGAGATAAATTTATTTTCTTGCTTCTTTTTGAGTATACAAATAGAAATTCCTGAAAAATTTTCCTTTTAATTTTCTTATTTTGTAGAAATGAATGAAAGATGACTTTCTATAATCAATTTATTAAGAGATTATGAAAGTTTTCCGTTTGGTTTCCATAGAATATTTTTGTTACATTTTAGGAGATTTGTTCTTTGATATGACCAAGAATATGATAAGATCAATGTTTATGTTGAATGGATTACAAGTGTAATTTAAGGTTTTAGTTTTTAGAGTAGAAAATTGATTGAAAAAGTTTTGTAGTTGGATTTTAGAATGTTATTAGGAAAAGGGTAAAGAATAATCTCTCAAGCTAAAGTTTGTTTTAAATCTCAAATAATAACAAGTAAGGAAATGACATCAGATCAAATACTAATTCTTTGTAAAAGCACAAAATTAGTTGGAAACACACTCTTTTGGGTTTCTTATTAAGATTATTACATAATCTAATATCAAATGTATGTTGTTTGTCTCTAACTACTATTTACAAAACTATTTATTGAATTACTGATGATTTGTAATAAATCGTTGGTATAAATCAAGCATAGAATGCAGGACAAACCTGAGGTTTGAGATACACAAATATCAACTAGCTTAGAATCAGAAGAAAAGCTTTTTTAGAATTCCGAAAATTAACGTAATCCCCCCAAAAATTGGATTACATTCACGAATCACGACTGCGATGAATGTCATACAGAATGAGACTTGTTGATCAACTTTTCATGCCAGACTCGATTAAATGATTTTGAAATTTCTAATACAATAGCGTTTAATTCACCATCTTTTTCAATTACCCAAGTTTGTTTCCTCGTTAGTGCATAGACTTTTAAATTTGCATAAAAAAATTAAAAATTTTTATATTAAATTTTTTTTGTACATATCATTGTTGGTTAGACCCCGAAACCATATATTATTCTAAACAATGATAGAACATTAAAATATAAATTGAAATATTTTTTAATTTTTTTCAAATTTTTATGGTGAAGAATTTGAGCTTCAAAACAAAACATTTTGGTCCTTCGAGCCGGAATTGAAGCACTTAATTTATCAAAAATTACTTTTAGCACGAGTAATTTAAACACTTCGACTTGAGTGATCCAAAGTCAAATGACCCAGATAAAATAGAAGTTTTAATAGGATCCGATCATTATTTGTTATAATTTTCCCAGGTCACAGGCATAAAATTATAAATCCAAACTAATAGCACAAGAAACCATTCTTTAGGCTTGATAGTATCTGCAATATCAATTGAGTAAGAACCAATGACATTAACTAGCTTTTGTATGTCAATCAATATTGATCAATCGCTGACCAAATTTCGGGAGTTGAAAAATTTGAAATCTACTACACCAGAAAATGTTTTATCAAGATCAGTTTCTCAATAAAACTATGCAAATCAACCAATTGAGGGGATATTTACCATCGGCATGAGCCAACTTAAATTACGAATTTTACCAAACGAAAGTAGACTTTGTTGGTTCTTTTTTACTATAAAAGCGATGAATGATAGAAATAATACATAGCAACAATTTAGAACTAGTAACAAGTTTGTCTACTAAAACCTTCATCGCTGTTTTCAAACAATTTAAATCCCGAAAAGGTTTCAGTGTTGATATTTTGAATGACATTGGCATTTTGTTGGTGCTAAGAATGAGTTTTTAAAAATGCAAAAATTAAATTTGTCAATATAACACAACACAGTAACAACTATGTGCTTGTTGTCACACAGGTGGATGCTGTAACAACAGCAAACTTTGTTGTAGTCCGTACATTAATAATGCCTCCCAAATCAAATTATTTCGTATCGTAGGCAACTGGTCCAGAAGATAATCCAACACAAATAGTTCAGCTGGTACCAAGAGAGTGCTACAGTTAACTGAATAATGTTGATCCTCAAAATATAACTTTGGGTAGTGATATCACACAATAAACCGTATGTCAATAGCATCAAAAGCTATCAAAATTAATAACAAACAAGTCTAAACTGTTTCTTTAGTTAGAGATTGAAAGATATGCTCCAAAATTTTGTTCATATTGTCCTAAACAGTGATTAGTTAAGGAAAACCTGAACAGATAATGAACACTCATCCTGATAGTGCAATCATTATCAGAAATCTTAGAGGAACTGCGTGCCTTGCAAGATTTAATTTCGACTAGCTCCAATCTTGTGTGTTACGGAATGTATTTCCCCAGCAGAGTACAAATGCAGAATTGCTATCGCAAGCAACATTAACCAGAGAATGGATTTAGACAAGCAATAACCAAAAACTCTGACAATCCTAAACGACAAAGGAACCAAGATCATCATACACGCAAATACTACTATGATTTACATTCAGTAAATTTTAAATGTTTCCCCTACCCAGTGATTGCACAAAATCACAAAGGTGAGTTACCATGCATAAAATTACGAATCCAAGTATCTAAGTAGCATAACAATAAAAAAAAAATTGGTTACGCCTTTGGTTCCAATTGTTGAAGATGGATAAAAATTGTGGAACACGAAACTTCAAAAATCAAACGATGCCCCAATGATCCTGGCGGTTGACCACTTTTGATATATATTTATACTTTCCATAATTGATATATATTTAAACTTTACATAATAATCCGAATATGCTACTAATACTTTGTATTAGTAGCATATTTGGCATGCAGTTTAACAGATGGACATCTGGAGGGCATGCATAATAAAAACCAATATCGCCACCAAAGTAATAATAAACGGAGTGAACCAAAAGAAAAAATGTTAAACATTATGATATGTAATTTTGGCGAGAACAACCAGTAATGAACATTTCATCATCTTTGTGTTCATTAAGAACAGTATTGCACGTTGGTTCTTTCTGTTTACATTTAACCGGAAAAAAATTTGATTATCAGTCTCTTTTTCTTAAACCTTAGCAACAAAGTAGAATATAACTTAACTTCCAATTATAAATAGTTTCCCTAAGAAAACCCTTCACGCACAGGGAGATAATTATAGTTTTAAAACAATCCAGCTACGCAAAGTACTAGGTACAACAACAAAAAATTTATTTTCAAAAGCGACACAAAACAGATCAATATTTTTTTTTTCATTTAATATTACTTTGGGTGTGAAAGACCTAAGTATTGCATTCATGAGCCAAAAGTGAAATGTTTACCCCCACTTTTTTGACATTCCTCGACGATTTAGGACCTACTGATTCTAAAAATGCAAAACAAAATGTATGACTGTCTGCCGGCCGTCACAACCGACGAAATCTAGAAAACGGCTAGAGGGATTTCAAAAATGTTTGTTTCTAAAAATAGGTATACTCTATGGTAAGAGCCGAAAGAACAATGTGCTCGATAACTGTCCGGAAGTGAGTCAAAAAAATCGTCAAGTGTGTCAAAACAAGGAAATTTGCATATTTTTGCTTAAAAAACGTTCATTTTATTTAAGTGATTACGAATAGGAACATTGAATTTGGAGAAATATTGATGTTTGAGTTTGATATATGAGACCAAAAACTAGATTATCACATTATAAGTTTGTCGAAAAAATGTTGTCATGTGTGTCAAAAGAATGATTTTCATTTCTTTTACTCATTTGTTTGGAAAAAAATGAAATTAATAATTAGTATGACATGAAATTGGACATTGAAATTTTTGATTTTGCTATAATTTTTGAAATATTTTTAGAATTTTGAAAAAAGTTTATATTATTGATTTTTTAATAATTTTCGGAATATTTTTATAGTTTTGAAAAAGTTAAATTTTTGATTTTATTAAAATTTTTGGAATTTTGAAGAAAGTTTGTATTTTTGATTTTGTTTAGAACTTTTGCGATATTTTTAGAATTTTGGAAAAAGTTTTTTGAAATTCGAATTTTTGATTTGGAAAGAGTTTCAATTATTGATTTTGTAATATTTTTTGGTATATTTTTTGACTTGTGAAAAAAATTTGTATTTTTGATTTTGTTATAATTTTTTTTAATATTTTTGGCATTTTGAAAAAAGTTTGTAGATATATTTGATTTTGTTATAATTTTTGCAACATTTTTACAATTTTGGAAAAATTAGAATTTTTGAATTAAGAAATTTTGCAATAATTTTAGACTTTTGAAAAAAGTTTCAATTTTTGATTTTTTTAAGAATTTTCCGAATATTTTGAAAAAGTTAAAATGGTTGATTTTAATATAATTTTGGGGAATTTTAAAAAAAGTTTCAATCTCTGATTTTGTAATAATTTTTGGAATATTTTTAGAATTTTGAAAAAAGTTTTGTTTGAATTATTATTTTTTGCAATAGTTTTAAAATTTTGAAAAATTTAAGATTTTATTATATTTTTTGGAATTTTGAAAAAAACTTGTACTCTTGATTTTGTTTTAATTTTTACAATATTTTAAGAATATTGGAAAAAGTTTCAATTTTCGATTTTTTTATTATTTTTGCAATATTTTTAGAATTTTGAAAAAAGATTCAATCTTTGATTTTGTGATAATTTTTGGAATGTTTTTAGAAGTTTAAAAAAAAGTTTAATTTAATTTTAAATTTTAGAATATTTTTGGAATTTTGAAAGAAATATGAATTTTCGATTTTGTAAGTTTTTCTTGAAATTAAACTCATCAATTAAACTTATCTCAATACTGTCCAAAAACTAATCAGTGTTTTGTCATTTAAGTCTCCATATTTTGTCAAAGTGTCACTAAAATTGATTAACTTCACTGTCACTATAATTGATTAACACTTCATTATCGTAGGCACTGAAAAAACTTCAAAAAATTACAAACCAAAATTTTTTACCGGAAATGAAAAACCGGAAGTTGGGATGCAGAACTGTTGTGAACCATACCAAATGTTTATGTACCAAGTTTCATCCAATTCGATTGTCAGGTACAGATGTTATAAAGCTTAAAAAACAGGTGTTTGGGTGACCCCCCACCACTTTGTTCACCACTCGAAAACTAATCAGTTTTTTGTCATCCATATTTTCTTTTTCCAAAGTGTCGTCAAAATTCATTCCCGAACGAATGTTTTATGCTCCCAACAAACAAACAAAACATTGTGGAAAAAACCACCTGTTGTATGGTGGACCCTCCAACCCTTTATCCAATGTACTGCAAAAGCTGCTAAAATATTTCTCATGTTACTTGAAAGCTTTCACCAACGTTTCATGAAAATCGATCGGTAATTGTAGGCTACAGTAGGGATAAAATCCTGAAAAAAAAACTTTTAACCGAAAGTGTCAAACTGGAAGTTGGTATGCAAAAATATTGGAAACAGTGCTAAAACTTTATGTACAAAGTTTCCATAAGATCATAAGTCAGGATTAGATGTTATTGAAGATTTAAACTTCGAGATGTTCGGGAGACCGCCCGCCATTTTGTCCAAATTTAAAATAAAATCAGATCTTCTATTTTCAAATGAACCTGGATGATTTGCCAAACTTTCATCAAGATCCTATTCAGAAAGGTCTTGACTATATTGCATTTTTATACTGATATATACGAGGAGCTGACCTATAATCCCCCATCCGCCAATCAGCTGATCACTTTTTTTTCAATTGTTATGGTGTGAACATGCATCATACACATTTTGAAGCGGCATCAAATTACTTTTGGAGTTCGATTTTTTTACCAGTTTAAAACTCCCCCACAACCACAGCCCCCGCAAGTATGACGGCTAACTCTTATTTTCTACATCACAAATAATTGATCTATCTATAAAAATTAAATTTAATCGGTATCAAAGCACTAACCAAAATGCAACGCTGCCTCCCGGTCTATATTTAAAAGCATTGAAATTATTTATAAAAAAAACGAAAACGTATGCTTCAGGATTATATTAGTGTGTAAGAACACTGATATTTTTAATGATAATTTTTAACACAAAATAAGTTAAGTGTTGCACACAAAATATTAATTTATATTTTTTGACATAAAAGAAAGAGACGTGCTAAACGCACGTTTTGCGTAAAGCAAAACCACGCAACAACTGAAAAATCAAAAACAAAACGTAGAAAAAGAAATTGTTCCAGAAATATTTATTTTTCTACCAATCAGCGAAGGCTGATTATAATGGCTGATTATATGGCTGTTTATAAGGCTGTGTTCACTGCGCACCTCTTCGAACCGTCTTGTGACGTCTTTGTGATACAAGACTTGGCGAACCCAAAGTATCTGAGCTATAGTGGGCTCTAGCCTGCTATTGCAAACCGTAAACATGTTGTCATGTCTAGCGGGAACGGGGACCTTGGCTTAGCCACCCGGGTCGCGGGAATGTGCTCCCTTATTAGCACCCCCTGGTGGGTACACACTAGAGAGGACTCTTGCAGGGTCAAACCACAAAAGTACCATCCTCTGGGCACCTGTCGCCCCCAGTTGTATATAGACTTCTAACAGGTATAGACGAAGGCCTGTTGGTGACCTTTATTGTGTCTAAACTTGTGGGAACAATATGGATAAATATTTTTTTAACCTTTCAAATTTTTTAAAAATTTTGTTTTCACCTGTTTGTTATTTCTTACATCCTATCATGAAATATTGGCCTATGTCATATTTTATTATATGATAAGATTTATTGTTTAGTTATTCATTTTTAAACAAATTATATTTTGATCAAATGACTATCACATTTGATAAAAAAATTTTTAAAATACACATTCTAATTATTTGTGGATTGAATGCCAACCGGGACGCCGTGCAACATCATCTCGAGCACGACCAACTGCATATTCTTTTTCTTACAGAAACACAAGTTTCTGAAAACTATCCCTGTTACGTAACACTAAATCCCAAATATAGGCTTGAATCAGCTTTTAAACTCCATCAAGGTGTATGTGCATACATTCATGAGAGTGTTGCATATAAACGCTTTCCAAATTATGAAATACATGGTGATGGCTACAGCACAGTAGTATTAAAGGTTTGTCTACCTGAAATTTCTTTTTTCACAATATCTCTATACCGGTCCCCAAACAAACATAATCCCAATTTTTTTAATCTCTTGACTAATGTCGATGAAATTAGAGCAAAATTTCAAAGTTGTGAGGCTATCGTTACCGGTGACTTCAACGTCCACAACAAATCGTGGTTAGAATTTTCCAAAATGACCGATGACGACAACAATGGAAGGCAGGCAGAAATATTTGCTGCATCGCACGACCTGACGCAGATTGTAAAAAGCCCAACTTTCACTCCTCGTAATGGCGGTGATAAAAGTTTTCTGTTAGACCTTTATCTCACATCTATGCCAGATATTACGAGTGTCGATGTCGATAAGGGTAGTATTGGAAATTCTGACCATTATCTAATCACATATCAATTATCAAAACTGATTTGCTACAAACTAGAGTTCCCAAATCCCGTAAAATATTTCACTTTTCAAAAATGGACACCAATAGTCTCCGAAGTTTTTTTCAAGGTTTCCTTTTTGATCGTCATTGTTTTTATACTGACGATGTAAATGTTTCTGCTCAAAACTTTACTGAAACCATTCAATTCGGTATTAACAAATTCGTTCCCTTTTCAATAATGAAGCCCCAACAAAAATATTTGTTTTCGAAGGCAGCCAAATAGGCTCTTAGAAACAAACGTAGACTATTTAGTATTTGGATTCATGAAAAGAACTCTGTTAATCGATCCCAATATTTATAGGCCAACAAAATATCAAACCAGATAATTGAAAACGAAAAGGCAGAGATTGACAGAGCGAAAGTGGCAAAACTTTCGATTATGTCAATTTCTGACAAAAGTTTTTAGTGCCATTAATTCTTTAAGTTGTGGTACTAAATATTCTATCTTTCCTTTCATTGATGGTGACTCAATCGTTACTGACCCTGCAAGGAAAGCTACATTGTTCGCGGAACGTTTTGCTTCAAATTCAACAGTTTTAGAAACTCCTAAAGAAATGCCCCAAATCCAGTCTTCAGGAGTTAATATGAAACAATTACATTTCAAACCCAAAATTGTCGAAAATCTTTTAAGAGGGATTAAACAACAACAAAGCTTCTGGTCTGGACAACATTCCTCCTGTTATTCTAAAAACATTTCCAAAAGAACTTGCACCAACTCTCACCAAAATATTTTAAGAATCCTATAAATCTGGTATTTATCCATCCTGCTGGAAGTTGGCCAATGTCCAGCCTGTCCCAAAAAAAGGAACGAAATGTGATATTTCAAATTATAGACCAATAGCCTTACTCCCAGTCATGTCTAAAATATACGAGCACTATATTAATTCACACAAATCCAAATTTTTAGAAGACAACCATTTGATATCTGACAGCCAATACGGTTTTAGAAACAAAAGATCAACAACTGATCTATTGAACTATGTGGCACATCTTTGGAATAGCATACTTGAGAAAGGTGGTGAAACGTACGTGATCGCATTAGACATCTCAAAAGAATTTGATCGAATTTGGCATGCCAACTTGATCAACAAGCTCGTTGCGTACGGTTTTCATCCCGCAGTCGTGAAGTTGATTCAAAATTTTCTGTCTAACCGATACATCTCGGTATCTATAGATGGTTTTTCTTCTGAGTATAAATTAATAAACGCTGGTGTACCCCACGGCTCAGTTTTATCTCTTACTTTATTTTTAATTTATATCAACGAACTGTTGCAAATCACCAGTAACCCAATAAATAGTTTTGCAGATGATAGTACACTGCACAAGTCATTCGTCCCCCTATCTTCAAAGGGTAAAATGCATGAACGAATAAATCCCGTCTGGAGAGACGCTGCCATATATGACAAAATGGGGTGGCAAAAATTTGGTCAATTTTAATTCCACCAAAACACAGCTATTGATTGTTTCCAGATCAAAGACCGAGTTTTCCAACGATATTTCAATTAATATGTGTGACGACCAAATAGAGGAATGTGAAAGCATTTGTTTATTGGGAATCACAATATCCAATGATTTACTCTGGAACGATTATATTATGGCCATGGCAAAGAGCGCGTCAAGAAAACTCGGCCTCCTCAATAGATGTAAAAAATATTTTACTTCGCATCAATTACTCCACATTTATAAGTCCTATATTCGTCCCTGTATGGAGTATTGTTGTCAAGTTTGGGGCGCTGCATCTGTTACTATCCTGGCTCTTTTGGACTCTGTTCAAAAGCGAGCTATACGAATTGTTGGTGATCGAGATTTAACATTAGATCTTGATTCCCTACAACATCGTCGCACTGTTGCTGATCTCGTTGTTTTTTATAAATATCGTCACCAGCAGTGCTCGGATGGAATCAGGTCCATAATGCCTCAGACATATGTTTTTCCCCGTTTTACTCGAAAATCGGTGTGTGCGGGCGGTCGGACTGTCGAGATTACTCACTATCATAGTAATAGAATGCAAACGGATTTCTTTGTGCGTAAATCTTACACATGGAATGCTTTGCCCGAATCAATAGTCTCGAGTGCCTTTAATCTACAAAGATTTAAAAAAAGCGTCCACCTATACCTCAAGACGCATGCTGTTGTGGGACCTACGTCTTAAAAGGTATCTATGTGTTATTGTGACACATTTTGTAATTCCTACTACACAACACTTCTTATTAAAAAAAAAAAAAATAATTTACATATATGTATTTGTGATTTAAAATACAGAAAGTATTATATGCGAACATTTTCATGCACAAAAACGCAAATTTCTTTTTGATACGATGTAGGAAATAAAAATAAAATGAAAGTTAAAGAGCAAATCTTGAAAAACTTTGCAGTAACAAAAGCTAAATAAATAAAATCTAGGGAAATGCCATAACAAAGATTGAGGATGCAACCCGTTCATAAAAAATTATTAAATAAAATTACAAAACTTCAAAAGCTGATCCCTCCGTGCGTTTGAGTTGGTTTTTTTTTTCATTTTACTTCGGTCTGAAAGACCTAAGTATTACATTCATGAGCTCAAAGTGAAATTCTTACCCCCACTTTTTTGGCATTTCTTGACGTTTTTCTAAAAAAGCAAAAAAAAAATGTATGTCTGTCTTTCGGCCGGCCGGCCGCCGTCATTACCTACGCTGCAGGGAAAACCGCTATAGAGATTTCCAAATTTTTTTTCTAAAAATAGGTATACCCAAGGGTGTTCGATAACTGTACTGGAAGTGTGTCAAAAAAATCATTATGTGTGTCAAAAATAGCAAATTTTCATATTTTTGGCTTAAAAAACGTTCAATTTAAGTGATTATGAGTTTAAAGTTAGTTTTAGCTAGTTAGTAAGCTAGTTAGTTTAGTTACATTAAATTTGGAGAGATCTTGATAGTAGGGATTGGTTTGTGAGATCAAAAACTAGATTATTGCATTATAAGTTTGTCAAAAAATGTTGTCAAGTGTGTCAAAAGAAAGATTTTTATTTATATTTTTACCCAATTTTTTGGAAAAAAATAAAATTGTTTGTTTGAAATGAAATTTTATTATTATTATTGAGAATTATGGCATTATAAGTTTGTCAAAAAAATGTTGTCAAGTGTGTCAAAAGAAAGATTTTAATTTATTTTTTTACCCAATTTTTTCGAAAAAAATAAAATTGTTTGTTTGAAATGAAATTTTTTATTGTTATTGAGAATTATGGCATTATAAGTTTGTCAAAAAGAAAGTGGTCAAGTGTGTCAAAAAATGATTTCATTTATTTTTTAGCCAAGTTTTTGGAAAAAAAAATGTAGCTGTTTTTATAACGTAAATGTAATTGAAAATGAAATTGGACATGGAAATTTTTAAAATATATTATAGTTTTTGAAATATTTTTGGGATTTTGAAAAAGTTTGTATTTATGATTTTGTAATAATTTTTGCAATATTTTTAGAATTCCGGAAAAAGTTTTAATTTTTGATATTGTAAGAATTTTTGGAATATTTTTGGAATTTTGAAAAAATTTTAATATTTGATTTTATTATAATTTTTGGAATTTTGAAAAAGTTTTAATCTTTGATTTTGTAATAATTTCTGCAATATTTTTAGAATTTTGAAAAAAGTTTCAATTTTTAAGAATTTTTGGAACATTATCGGAATTTAGAAAAAGTTTAAATATTTGATTTTATTCTAATTTTTGGAATATTTTTGGAATTTTGAAAGTATGATTTTATTTAATTTAACAATATTTTTGGAATTTTGATTATAATTTTCCGGCAACGTATTGATGTTTCGTGTTAGTTTTGTAATAAATTTTTAAACAGAGATAAAAAATACTTGTACTTTAACAAAGACTTATGTTTGATATACATCGCTGCCCAAAACTAAAAACCATGTCCTCGTGAAAGTTTTTTGCCGAAAACTATATCAAATCCTTAACCCAGACCGAAGTCTTGATATCTCAGAGCTGTGAGATTTCAGCCCCTCCATATTTTCCTAATACAATCACTGGTAAAAATAATAAATAGTATAGGATGAATAAATATGTAATTAATAAATAATAATACTGTTACAATAAATAAAATGTATGTAGGATATATCGACATATTATAATTTCTCTGAAGGTATGTTTAATTCAATTCAATTAAAAGTAAACAGAAAAAACTGGTTCAAATAAATATTTTCTTAATAAATAAGCAAGACATGTTTGTTAACGTAATTGTTACAAAACTGCTACAAATTTTTTTCATTGTTAACTAGAAAGAAATATATCTTAAGGGGACACGTGCTTTTGTTTTTTCATTTTCCTAGAAAAAAACCACATCTCCCTTGAGAATATAATACAAAATCTGAAAGTAAATTAAAAGAATTTTGTTTGTTTTTTACTACATGGCATTAGGAAAAGGTTTACACGTGCTTGATAAATGAGTTTTTTTTAAATAACTGGACGAAATTTTATAGAGCTATGCTAGCCGCTGACTGAAATGCCGTCAGTTTGTTCTCATCTTGGTTAAGTACAAAACGAAAACCATGCTAAACTCCTGAAATTTCAGCAATCCCAAAATTTGTTTGTATGCAGATGATTTGGTTTTCAATTTTGTAAATATTAGGATATAAATATATGGAGGGGCTGAAATCCCACAGCTCTGAGATATCAAGACTTCGTTCTGGGTTAAGGATTTTGGTCTAGTTTTCGGCAAAAAACTTTTATGAGGACATGGTTTTTAGTTTTGGGCAACGATGTATATCAAACATAACTCTTTGTTAACGTACAAGTATTTTTTATCTCTGTTTAAAAATTTATTACAAAACTAACACGAAACATTAATACGTTGCCGGAAAATTATAATCAAAATTCCAAAAATATTGTTAAATTAAATAAAATCATACTTTCAAAATTCCAAAAATATTCCAAAAATTAGAATAAAATCAATTATTTAAACTTTTTCTAAATTCCGATAATATTCCAAAAATTCTTAAAAATTGAAACTATTCTAAAAATATTGCAAAAATTATTAAAAAATCAAAAATTAAAACTTTTTCATAATTCTAAAAATATTGCAAAAATTATAACAAAATCAAAAATTGAAACTTTTTTCAAAATTCCAAAAATATTCCAAAAATTAGAATGAAATCAAATATTTAAACTTTTTCTAAATTCCAATAATAATCCAAAAATTCTTAAAAAATCAAACTTTTTCCAAAATTCTAAAAATATTGCAAAAATTATTAAAAAATCCACAACTGAAATTTTTTCAAAATTCCAAAAGTTATATTAAAATCAAAAATTAAAAATTTTTCAAAATTCTAAAAATATTCAAAAAATTCTTACAAAATCAAAAATTAAAACTTTTTCCGGAATTCTAAAAATATTGCAAAAATTATTACAAAATCAAAAATACAAACTTTTTTCTATTTATAATTCTCTATAATAATAATAAAATTTCATTTCAAACAAACAATTTTATTTTTTTCCAAAAAATTGGGTAAAAAACTAAATAAAAATCTTTTGACACACTTGACAACATTTTTTTGACAAACTTATAATGCCATAATTCTCTATAATAATTATAAAACTTCATTTCAAACAAACAATTAATATTATTTTTTTTCGAAAAAATTATGTAAAAAAATAAAATCAAAAATCTTTCTTTTGACACACTTGACAACTTCTTTTGACAAACATATAATGCAATAATCTAGTTTTTGATCTCACATACCAATCCCGACAAGCAAAATTTCTCTAAACATTAAATCATGTTCCTACTCGTAATCACTTAAAATGAACGATTTTTAAGCCAAAAATATGAATATATGATATTTTTGACACACATAATGATTTTTGGACAGTTATCGAACACAGCGTCCTTTCGGACCTGCCGCTTGAGTGTACCTATTTTTAGAAAAAAAAAATTTGAAATCCCTCCAGCGGTTTTCACTGCAGCGGCCGACCGCCAGACAGACAAACTTTTTTTTTGCTTTTTTAGAATCAGTAGGACCTAAAACATCGAGAAATGCTAAAAAAGTGGGGGTAAGAATTTCACTTTGAGCTCATGAATGTAATACTTAGGTCTTCCAGACAAAAGTAATAATATCTCTTCTTTTAATATTTTGACTGAACTAGATATTATTTTAATTTTTTTAAAACACTTGTATCAGTCTTTAAAATTTATTTTTATTTAATTAATAAAAACAATATTTCGGCACATTGCCATTTTCAAGTTGAAAAAAAATATAAAAACACATAAAAAAATAATACACAAATTAAGTTCACAAAATTATCAGTTTAAAAATGAAAAACTAAAATGAATTAACATATCTCTTCTTCTGTTGATCTCACTCCAAATAACCCTAAATTGTGTAATTTTTGTTTTAAATATAAAATAAAACAGAATATTCTAAAATGTTAAATTCATAGCAAAATGTTCAAAAAATCTTACCTTCACTTCTTTGGCATTGCTCGACGTTTTGGGCCATAAGCCATATAAATAAAGGAACAAACGACTATCTGGATGGTAGTAAGGCTCCATATACGATGGAATCGCACATTAAGTGGGGCTGCCAAATTTCTGGGTAATTTAGATTACCACAAAAGCTTTGTTTAAAATTTCAAAAATTCTACCGAGCCGATTGTTAACAAGCCAATGTAAAACATTGCAAAGAAACATAGCATTTTTAGAATCTTGTGGTGAACAGATTTTGAGGTATTGTCAAAAAAGTGCATCTTGCAGGTTTCGACGCTGATCGACAAACAAATTTGAAAAAATTCACAGAGACAGGAAGTTTGCTATACTTTAAACGAATATAAATAAATTTTGAACGAAAATCATAGCGAAGTCTCAAATAATTATATATCTGTGTGTTTATGGGATGGGTGTGGGGATGTTAAAAAAATTTTTTTTGACCAATGCGAGTGGGGTGTCATTTGAAGAAACCCCTAATTTAAAAAACATTGCAATTTTTTTGGGAATTTTGCAAAGCACAGTGTTTGTGTTATATAAAAAAAACTAATTTTAGTATATAACCCCTCCACCTTCCTAAATGATTGACAGAACGTTGATTGACAGAAAAAAAATCCAATTTAAACCATTTACAAGCTTGTTTAATTGAATCTTTCTTGAGTTAGCATAAACTGCTATGTGTAAGATTTAATCTGAAGTAACATTTTTTGTGTCATTTTTGATCAACGTAGATGTGATTGTATTTTACTATTGACATTTGCCATTAAACTTTTACTTCGTTATACGTCTATGGTCTGTCTGGCAATAAAAAGACTTTACAACTCAAGTTTTTGTTAATTATTTTTGATATTGCGTTCTTTTACATTCACGGAACCCTTGGCGAGGAAATTTACTCGCACTTGTCTGACTTTTATTCTTTAATCAGGTCTTTTATAGCTTTAAAGACACTGTAAAGTTTAATTTTCGCTTGTTTAAATTTTATTCACCACATTTTTGAAAAAAAAAAAATAAAAAATTGAGAATTTTTTAAATATCTATTATTTAAATCAACTATTAATATTCAATAATTGTATCTGCTCAATTCATAAATTGTTTTACTACAATTTTTGCTGAACGTCAAAAATTAATCCTTATCGATTCTGAATAAATTCGATTTTTTTTATTGGCTGAATGCAAAATATTTTTTTTTTAATTTTTAATCAATACATTTTTTTTCTTTTATTTCAAATCTCCCAGCTCAACCTTTGATAGTTAAAACAAATCTGATTTTGTTCTTTTGACATGACCGAGGATATCAACTATGGTATATATTTTTCTCCTTCCTTTCGATAAATATTTGTTTAATACTAAATTCGATGTTCGACAAACAGAAGCCGATTTTCAGGTTGAAAAATATTATTTTGTTAAACACAAATTATATGCGATTGAGGTCATCCCATACAAGGTTGTACACTGGTCCAGTAATGGTTCATTACTGGCAGCCAGCAATGCAGCAATGGGCGAGTACTGGCAACCACGACTGGGCCATTAACATAATTTTACTGGATGATAACTTCGGACAGTAAATGGTTGCCGTTCTTGGCCCAAATACTGGTAACCATGACTGGGCCGTTAAAAAAATATACATTATTATCATATGTAAATTTAAATAAATTAAATATGTACAAACTAATTTAAAATAAAATAAAAATGACGGAAAAAATTCTAAACTCCCTAAACAACTGGCTCAGATGCAAGAATGGCTGAGTAATGGCAAACACCGCCCTGACTCCGCCAGTACTCCGCCATAAAAAAAAATATAAAATAATATTTTTTATACATAAATTTAAATAAATTATTTACAAAATAATTAAAATAAAATAGAAATGAAAATAAATTAAAACATATACCAACCTTTTCTTTATTACCATAGTCTGTCAACCGACAAGGCGATATCTAAACTATATGTGAAATTTTCAAACTATGTATTTCTAAAAGGGATAATACTCTAGTGAAATTTAAAAAAAATGACATAGATCGGCTAATTCATGGCTACAGTACTGAGCCAATAACAATAGCCAAGCAATATTTACCATTCATGGGCCAGTGCTTGGCCATTCAAAGGTAACAATATACTGGCTATTTTCGGTAAACCATAGGTCGGCCTATGATTGGTTCTAGTATTGGCTAAGCAACAATAGCCAAGTACTGTTAACCATTAATGGACCAGTGCTTGGCCGTATGTCAATGTCTGGAAAAACCTACTTGGGATATGATATGCATACTCGAGGGTCAGTATTAAAGTAAATTCAATTATTTGCAAAAATAGGTTTGTTTGTTCACGCTAAAAATAAAAATAATAATATTAAAATTAAAATTATTTAAATCGTCAGTGCTTTGTTAGGCATATTATCTATTACATTCTTTATCAATAGCTTGTTAGCCGTATTACATAAGCTTATCAGTATTATGTTTGGATTATTATTGTTTACAGCATTCATAAGTGCTTGTTAGGCGTATTACATGAGACATTAGTGCCTTGTTAGGCGTATTATTATAACGGTATCAGGATGCCGTTATGCCTGGTATATATTTCTGAAAAAACCCAAAACGGCCTTTACCCAAGAAAATTTTTCTAAATATAGCTACTTAATAGGTCATATTGACCTTAAATTTCAATTTACATAAGTTTATATATCTATTTATAAAAAGGTAATAATAAAAAAAAAGACTTGCTTATGTTTTGTTGATAGATGACTTCACCGTTGGTAGTGAATTAAAATGCAATATTTAAGCAATATTTATTTAATAAATTTTGAATAATATGGAAAACCATAATAACACATATATGTTGGTAGTGACTTTCATCCTTGTATGTCACTACGGTTTCAATTTTTGCGGGAGTATATAAAAAATAGCGGGAGCTCAAACGACCACCTTTTAATTTTATTTCTACTGAGGGGAGAAATGGAAATCCAACGATCTTGTTCTTGTTCCGTTTGATATAAGATCAATTGAAAACGGTACACTAGGTATTTTGGTTGTATCCCTTCTTAACTGTTTTGCTTTCATAAAAAAGGATATGATGAATTTTAATATCTATAACTCGATGTTAATTAATATTCCTTTTCCTTTGCCACATGTATTTCTAGCACGGTATTCGCGTATACCAAGGCAAATCTCAAATATTGCTCGTCTACAACACTCTGTACCCCATTCCAAACATTATGAACGAAATGAATATGAATAATTGGGATTCAAATCTTTATTATAGAATTATAAAATTTTTATTCTACTTGTTCATTTATACAGTTTTATTCTTAAATGCAGCTACTACACAGTTTAACTGTAGTGGCGCGCACTAAAACTTTATTCGGAAGATTACTAATTTAAACTTATGCCAGCACACACATATAACAAATTTTTTGTTTTATTTTTCTTTCTTTATTTTGTTTATATGAAATGAAAAATATATTTTTCACCAAAAAAAAAAGAAATCACATCTTCAAAGAAATAAATTATTTCGAAAGACAAGGCCACTAACTGTGCGCGCCATTTTTAATTTTTCTTTTTTCATCAATATAAAAACTTGGACTGATAATGCATCAATAAACCACGGGCTCTATCAACTTAATTAATTAAATTTTTTATATATGAGATTTCAAAAAACAAAGATTAAATTCCGCACTGAGTTTAATCAATTATCAAAAATCAACTAACTAAAAATTAACCAATATATTAGTATAAATAAGATTTTATTTTAGAATTAAACGAGACATAGGTCGGTTCATTGCAATTTCGTCTCTTTCTTTCGTTGTATTAAAATAATGATAAACAAGTTTTTGTTGATGCTTTGAATCATTCGTTGTATAAAAACAAATGTAAGAGGAGAGATCTAATATTCTTGTTTCATTTTTGCTTATTTTAAATATTGCAACAGGCTTGCAATTAAAAAAAATCGTAAAGGAAAAGTCGTTCATGCCGTCGGTGTATTAGTGATTACGTTTTAATACAAAATTTTATCTATTGCAGAGAGCACCGTCGATTCATTATTTTTATGTTTGATAAAGAATTTAATGATTGCAGAGTGCACCATCGATTCATTATTTTTATGTTTACATTTAATATCAATTTTAGATATTGTAAGAGGAGTGCCCGTATATGAAAGAAAGCCATTATAATATATGGTTGTTTTAATGAAAGGTTGTTAATTACCAATAGCTACTTGTATGGTGATCTATCGGATGGTAAAACTAGGACAATGCACAGCATGTAGGTTGGTAGTTCAGGGGTGGAATTTATAGGGTGAATTAACCAAAATCTAATCTTTGCTGATAATGCAGTCGGTCTGACTGTCTGATCTGTCAAGCCTTAGATTCCAGTTAACACACCCTATACAGAACAAAATTGTTCTGAATTGGAATCTACCAACACCACATGCTGGACAGAACCAAATTGCTAGGATAACAGTATTATTTATATATTAGAGCAATATTAGGTTATTTTTGTTTTCGTTGCCTTATATCATTATCGACAATTAAACAATTACTTCGAAAAAAAATATTAATCAAACTTAAATTTTTTTAAAACATTTTCAGATATTTTTACATCAAAATACGTTATTTGAACAATTTGAATTATGCATATATTTGTTTTAAACGATTACTCTCGCCTATCTAGAATTTTAGTCAGGCATAACCTACCTACTATGATCCAAACCAAATCAGAATATAATAAGGCAACGCTTAATACGGAATTCACACCCGGCCCCTACCAGAACTCTTATGTAATTACCCTATTCGAATCTGTCGTATATATCCTAATCTAAACCACATATTATTTGATCAAATGACATATGGTTAAAATTTACTAGAGTAATTTTAGAAATATATAGTTTGAAAAATTTCAAATATAGTTTAGTTATCGCTTCTCGACCAAAAGACTATGATAATAATGATAAAGTTAGAAATAGTTTCTTTTTTTTTCATTAAACATTTTTATTTTTTTAATAATTTTATTTATTTTTATATAAATTTATCATAATATTTTATATATTTTGTTTTCTTTTTATTGATATGATTCATGTTTTTTGCAATAAAACTCGACTAGACCCGAAGTAGTCAATATCCTCTTTGAACTGATCCGGTACTAATTTAGCTCTAAAAGGAATGCCTAAACCAGTGTGGAATATTTGAAGCATTACACTTCTGATCAGGTCATGCTACCGAATCCAGCTTCTTTCAGTGAGCATAGCACTGTTGTTAAATCTACTCAACTCAAATCTTCCATAAGCAATCGAAAGATATTTCTTTGAAAATTGAAACCACAACGAAATTATAGAATCAAGTCAGGTAAAACGTATGGCCAGGAGGAGTAATGCCATCAACCATCTTTGTCTAATGTCAAGCCTGTTTTAGTCACATAACTAAATACCTGTCCATAGAAAACAACTAGCTCACTGAAAAATATCTTGAACTTTTCACCGAAAAATTAACATCGGTTCACGATCCGGCGTTACCGTTCATACAATAAATGACTATCTTGATATTGTGTTCGCAGCAAAAACTAAGGGTAGTGAAGCGTTAGGTGTTTGTGATCCTATCTAACTGCACATTAAAACGAACTTTAAATAGAATACTTGTTTTAAATCGTGACTTAGCTTTACAATTTTAATACCAAAAAAAAAAATTAACTGTTGAAACGTGTCACATATTTAGTTAAGAAAATTGATTTTAAATTCAATCATTTATTATTTCAAATTCCTTTAGGAATCAAAATTCAAAAAAACCGTTTTACATGATTCTATTCACATAATCGAACAATTTAAAATATAAAATACAAACAAATAATTTAATATATTTTATTTTATATAAATTTTTTTGTTGTTGATTAATCGATAAGTAATTCTTCTATTATAAACTGATTGATCAAATTTGTCTTCTTATGATAACAATGTTGGAAAAAAAACATTTCCAAACCATATCTCAAAAAGGATGGATAATATTTCAAAAGAAATCTGAAATCTTAAAAAAAAAGGTTATGATGAGGAAAAAAATGTTTATAGCATTTTTAAATTGATTCTATTTTATAGATCACGGCTACTTGATCAGTAGTCAGTTATGCAATCAATCTTAAGCCACACCCAATGAATTTAAATAATTTTGAGTTTTTTTTTATTACGATAATTTATTAGATATATTTTGTGTTTAATTTTTCGTGTATGGATCTGACGATAAATGTATAGCAATTTTGATTCATGTAAATGATTGTTTTGAATGGATTTAGTAATAATTTTTTCGTGTTAAAAAACTTGTGAATTTAGAGTTTTAGAAGCTACTCCAACAATTGCTACATAAATAAAAGTCAGTTTCTCATTTTTGTTTCGTTGTGCCATGCATCAATGCTCAATGAAAGAAACACGCTTCCTTACACTTCATTGTAATATTATTTCACATTATATAATTCCCACATCATAATACCATTTATTATCCGACACATATTCTTTCTATGTATAGTTGTAAAAGTAATTAGAATAAAAAACATAGTTTGATAAAAATCTCCAATTAATTACGCAAAATTCCATTTTATCACTTCATCTGCAAACAATTTTATAATTAAAAGCAAAATTCTTTTAATTAATAAACTGAATCTGTTATGAGTTAAGCTCAGTCAAAAGTGATTGACATATTTATTTCAATTTTTGTGAGAGTGTTGCAAATGAAATTGTTACAATGTGCAGGATGGTATGACTTTTTTTTAAATGTAATTTCATTGTTAAGAATGAAATTATAAAAATATTTTGAGCAACACAATAATTTTAGATTTTGTTGCCTGATACGAATTAGACAATTTCACCAACAAATATTAAGCATTACAGTCAACGCACGTATTCTATTCTACCCATAGAAAAAAATGGAAAATATATCAACTGCCAAGTGCTAAACTTTTAAATTGATGATCTAAAACTAAATTTGACATTTAGTTCAGATACGAGTCAATGTGAATATAGATTTTTTATTTTATTTTTTTTATCCACGATAGTGATCTACATTTAGAAATATTATTTTAGTTTCTATTCGTTTTATTATTTTTTTTTTTAAATTTTATTTCAATTTTATTTTATTCTAATCAATATGATTGACATAAAGTGTTTTTTAAAGCTAACGCGCCCACACTAACAATAAACAAAAATGGTTTTATGTGAACGCATATTAAAACGGTGAGAGATTATTGATAAGCGGCTATTGAAATTTTATTGCATTTCTTGAATTTTGTATATTTTCATAGCTAACAATGTTCTTAAGAACAAAAGATTTTTAAATACCGTTGTTTGAGTTTAGCGTTATCGTGGGTCAGGTTACAATAATATTTACATGTGAGAAACGAACATATAATATATGCACTCATTCGAGTTTAAATAACTTTTGAAGTAGATAAACATACCATGTTGTAGAGAAGTTAAGATTTAGTGTATCGAGAAAACGAAATCAGATTTCGGCCGCTTGACTATTTCCAAGAAATGTCAGATGAGTTTGATTTCAATATCACGTTAGCTTACTGCACAGTTGGTGCAAGTTCTGAGTTTCAATGAGTTTTATTTGAAACAAGCATTACTACATGTGATTCCTGAGATAAAATATTTTGATTTTTAAAAGGAATTAAATGGAAACTGTTTCAGAACCCAAATTCGTATCATTATCAAGAAATACTTGTTAACAAAATGATAACGTTGACTAATTTCAGTTCATACAGCAGTACTTCTAAAAATTAGGTTGAGTAACGTAATCTCACAGTTAACACTATTTACATTGACCTAAGTGGTATATGATATCTCATGTTTACTTATACTCCAATAACAGTAACTAAAAATTCAGAACTGTCACACTACTGGTACAAAAGTTAGTCCCTTTATGTTTATAGATAACACACGTAGAGACAGACCAATTCCATTTCCTTATGAGCGCGTTTTGTACAACGGTGGATTCTAGAGTTTTGAAAAGTTTTGAGTACAGGAAAAACTGATGGTCGTTTATTAGTGGCAAATTCATCTCTGAAGGTGTAAGGCAAACTGAAGGTTTTTGATTTACTTCGAAATTCCTCCATTCCATTTTTCATTATTAATTCATACATGTTAGCTGATCCGTAAACCCAACCAGTTTTTAGCAAGAATAAGATCGACCAGTTTTTAACAGCCTTAATAGGGTAGCCCCTAGCCTATCCAGGCCGAAAAAACAGTCTTATCAGACTTGAATGAGTTTAAGAGGACATATACTACTACAATTTGCACGAATGAAATGCTAGTCGAGTTTTAAAAAAATATATAAACATTATCATCGATTTAAAATATTATCATAATATAATTTACAAAATTACTTAAGAAGTAAGCATTTAAAGCAGTCAAACCAAGTTTGGGGTGCTGCTTCTGTTTCCATCTTGGCCTTCTTGCACTCTGTTCAAAAGCGGGCTATACAAATAGTTGTGGGTGATCGATATTTGACATCAAAACTTGATTCCCTACAAAACCGTCGCACTGTTGCTGACCTCGTTGTTTTTTACAAATACCGTCATCAACAGTGATGACATCAGCAGCATCATGCCTCAAACTTATTCTTATCCCCATTCCCCTCGGCAATCGGCTAGCGCAACCAGTCAAACGGTCGAGTTCCCGCGCTGTCATACTGGCAGATCGCAGAAAGACTTCTTTGTCCGAACTGCATACAAATGGAATAGTTTGCCAGAATCCATAGTCTCAGGTGGTTTCAATCCGCAGAGGTTTAAAAAAAGTGTTCATCAATACCTTTAAGCGCAAGATGTTGTGTGACCTACGTCTTAAAAAGTATTTATGTGTTGTTGTGACACATATGGTAAACCCTATAACACAACACTTTTCATTTTAAAAAAAATTAAATTAATACACATTTGTACATTTTCTTTTGCATCTACATTACACAAAAAATTAACACAGTAATCATACCAACATTTTGTAATCTTTTGTTTCATTTTTCTACTAATAATTAGCATATGCAGTGTTTCACTGTAAATAAAAGAAAGAAGAGAAAAATAGACAAATTCATTTTTAAATTTTTATAATTTTTTATTTTGTCTCTGAATAACATTGTTAATATGTTTTCATTTCTTTCTTTCTCATATGAAACGGATGTAACTTTTTTGCTCAGATCCTGCAATGTGTATATATTGTTTCATTTGGTTTCAACTAAGAGATATTCGCAATATAAATTTGATGATTTTTATAATCTGGATTGCCTTGCAATATGAGTTTTACTGTTACATTTTTTTTGTTGTTTCACTGGAATGAGACAAACACACAACAATAAAAGAGCTATCCAGAAATTTTTTATGGTTACCAAGTCATTGTATGTAACGATTTGGTTAGTTAGTTAGTTAAGAGTCATTTTTTAAAGTTGGAAACTTTTGATATTTGATGTCTTCAATTTTCCTCAAATTTTCAGAATATATTAGCAGTACTGGGATAAGAAAAACTGCAGTTTATCACCTCCTAAATGTGACCCGTTTGACCTTGAATAGAGGTCAAAGTCTTAGATCACGGGTAAATCATATAAATTATATGATCGTTTTACTTCATAAAACTATTAATCACCGATGACAGTTTTTTTAATATGGATTCTTCTTGATACTAGGTAGATGTTAGCATTGATAATTTGGTGGCTCACTCATGGCTTCGAGGATCAAGGTCATTTGAAAATGATATTTTCGTTGCTTTTTTTGCCTTAATATCGGACTAAATATCAACTAAACCCTTGCGTTACCTTTAGCAATAACTATGATAATTTTTGATAATTTTTCAAAAAAGGTCAAACTTCAAGGTCAATAACTCTAGAAGCCATCAGTCAAAAAGTTTGAGAAATAACTTTAATTATACTTCATACTGTGTAGTTTCAGGTCCAGGCTTAAACCTCGTGGAGGAAGTGTTTGTTTTTTTAATACATGTTTTTTTTTCAAACGTCCAATATGCTTTTTACAAAATGTATCCTTATGCACATTTTACATATTTTCCATGCTATTTTTGATTTTATAACGATTATAAATTAAATTTTTATCAAGGCCATAGTTGAATGATTAAAAAATTACAAAACCACAATACTCCCCCGTAATAACACCTGGGTTTTTTTATTTATTAGCGAAAAAAAGGAACTAATAAGATTGGACAGACAATGAAGAACGGTTTAATTTATTTATGAGTATAGGTCTGGTCTGGTCGAACAATACAAGAATCTGATCAGATATGTGCATTTCACCACTATTCATATGAAAAGTGCTGGCGCCCACCTAAACAATGCTAACACCTTGAACACAAATTAAAAAAAATTTCATAAAAGAATGAAACCGATAGCTCTAAGACCTGGGAAATTTACAAAGAAATTTATAGATTTTGGTCCAATTTCCCTATGGGTGGTGTACCTTGTAGAAGCCACAGACAACTGATGCCAAAATTAATTTCAGAAAAGAACTTAACCTCAGAAAGGCAACCGAATTTACATCAGAGGAATCAAATGATCCAAGTGCACCTTATGAACCTTTTTCATCAGTTTTTGCTGACTCATGAACAAAAGATAGCAGCAAAAAAATGTTTGATGGAGACTGTGTCACCAGTAGTAGGCCCCGTCAACAAAATTTTACCATTCGGTTGGCACATAGATTATTCGGTCATGATGTAATGAAATCATATTTGGTTGTAGTGTCTTTAATTCGGTAGTTGTGCCTTCAAATCTGACTTTTGAAGGTACGACAACCGAATTTGAGGTTATGGTGACAGTAAAAATTCGGTTGGCACAAAGTAGGTTGCAGTAACTGAATTTTTTCTTTCAGTGTAGTATTTTAATATTTTATTTATTTTAAAATTTAAGTTTTTTAAAATTTAAAACTTCTTTTTCATACTGACTCCAAAATATATATATTTTTATGACTATGATTAATCTAATTTAGACATTAGAGAAAGTTGGTAGTTGATAATATAACACTTTAGAATGGTTAAACATTTCCACTACTTTTAAATTTCTTATTAAATTTTCCTTAGGAAGATTCATTTTTTATTCATTTCAATTAAAAATTAAAGAAAATTTGTCATTATTAACCTAGGTAATTTTTTGTTATTATTATTGACCTAGCTTGAGAAAAATTACTTCTCATTGGGCATTCGAGGAAATAATGACGATTTCTCAAGTTAGTAGTTAAAAAAGTAATTTATAATCATTATAAAATCACAAATAGCCTGAAAAATATGTAAAATGTGCATAAGGATACATTTTGTAAAACGCATATTGGACGTTTGAAAAAAGCATTTTTAATACATGCCAAACACTTCCTACACGGGGTTTAAGCCTGGACCTTAAATTACACAGTATGAAGTAAAATTACAGCTATGTCTCAAACTTTTTGACTGATGGCTTCTAGAGTTATTGAAATTGAACTTTGGCCTTTTTTAAAATACTATCAACTCATATGTTGTGTAATTAATCCAAAAGTTTTTTGCTGTGGGTCACTCATTGGTTTAATAGATATATAGTCTGATAACAAGGCAAAAAAGCAACGAAAAAATCATTTTCGAATGACCTTGGCCCTCAAAGCCATGAGTGAGGCACCAAATTATTTATGTTAACATCTATCTAGTATCAAGTAAAATCCATTTTAAGAAAATGCCATCGGTGACCCATGGTTTTATGAAGTAAAATCATTTTATTCATCATTTAATTTATATGATTTACCCATGATCTTAAACTGTGATCTCTATTCAAGGTCAAACGCGCCACATTTAAGAGGTGGTAAACTGCACATTTTGTTATCACAGTTCTACTAATACATAAACTTTAGGGAAATCGAAGGCATCAACTATCACAGCCTCATACAAAGTGTCCAACAAAAAAAAAAATGACTCTTAGGTTTTTACCTCTCGGTGAAATGGAAAAATTTAATAAGTTTTGAATTTGACGAAAATAATTTGAAAGTATTTTGATAAGTAAAAATAAAAATAATTTTATAATTAAAAACGAAAAAATAATTATTTGTTTGGTAGAATAAAGAAAAACTTAAATTTGAAATTAAGTTTTTGGACTCAAAGGAGTTAAGGTGTAACTTAAAATAAATTAAAGTTATTAAAATTAAAGTTAAAGTTGATGGTTGTGCAAAAAAAAAAAAATTATCACGAATTTTTTCATAATGTTAAATTAAAGATTTTTGGTTTTAATTTTCGAAATATATAAACTTGTAAATTTGAGTTTAAATTTAAGAAAGCAATAAACTTTTATGATTTTATTTTTTATTTATATTAGATACACAATAACAAGCTATTCTACAAAAAAGACAGGCTAACATCACAAAAAGAACAATAAAACAAAATCAAAATAAATCCATCGAATAAACAACATACTATACGGAGATTGAACAGTAAACTGGTGCTAAGATAATAATCAAAAAGATTAAAATAAAAAATAGTAACTAACCCATTTAAACAAAATATTAAAATAAAAATATAAACTGTGTAACTGAGCAGGCTATTGCACAAATTTACTACCTCTATAAAACAAACAGAATACCATGGCGATGTGTTCGTCGAATCGTGCAAATAACGGCTAAACCATAGAGCTAATATTGTTATTTTTATACATATGTTGAGTGTTATCTGCTAAGTGCTTGGACAGTTAAATTTAAGGATGTTCAAACTGTAGAAATAATTGATTTGGGCAGTGAGTGGCCTGTGGCTGCATTCAAAACTGATCCCTGCAAATGTAAAAACCTAATCTGTAAATTTATCAAAAACAAACACAATGTATTACTTTGGTCTGAAAGACCTAAGTATTACATTCATGAGCTCAAAGTGAAATTCTTACCCCAACCTTTTTTGGCATTTCTCGACGTTTTAGGACCTACTGATTCTAAAATAGCAAAAAAAAAATATCTGTCTGTCTGCCGGCCCGTCCGGCCGTCACAACCTACGAAATCTAGAAAACGGTGGGATTAGAAAAATTTTGAATTTTAAAAACAGGTACACTCAATGATAAGAGCCAAAAGAACGATGTGTTCGATGACTTTACCGGAAGTGTGTCAAAAAAATCGTCAAGTGTGTCAAAACAAGCAAATATGCATATTTTTTGCTTAAAAAAACGTTCATTTTAAGTGATAATGAGTAGGAACAAAGAATGTGGAGAAATCTTGATGGCCGGGATTGGTATGTGAGATCAAAAACTAGATTATTGCATTATGAATTTGTCAAAAAAATGTTGTCAAGTGTGTCAAAAGTAAGATTTTTATTTATTTTTTTACTCAATTTTTTGGAAAAAAATAAAATTAATTATTTGTTTGACATGCAATTTTATTATTAGTATTGAGAATTATGGCATTATAAGTTAGTTCAAAAAAATAATGTCAAGTGTGTCAAAAGAAAGATTTTCATTTATTTTTAACGTACGCCCGTACGTTATTATTTTTTTCAAAAAATCTTGCAAGCGTTAGTTTATTTAAACCTCGTCTCGTTCGTTCATTATTAGATGAAATTTTTGTAAAAATCCCTTTTGGGACATTTGGCTTAGCAGAATTATTATACTTATACAGCATTGTTCGTTTAATTGAGAGCTAATTTATCTAATGTTTCTATTTATGGTTATATTAAGTATTTATGGGTCGTTAATCTGGCCGAATTCATATTTATTTTTATATTAAACATAGAACAAGTTCGTTTAAGTTATGAAACAGAATACGTTAAATTTAATATTTCAATATCTTGCGTTCGTTAAATTGGTCCGTTTTTAATTTTATAGAGAACACTCGCCAGATTATTGTCCGGTCTAGTCATAAAACAAAGTTCGTTTGATTAAATGTGTATGTTACTGTGGTTCGTTGCACTATCCGACTATTATTGTAGCATGATTGTTTTGTACTTAGCCTGTTAGTTGGATTTATGCCACAAAGTTTGTTGTAGTAAATTTGGGGGTATTTTTCGTTCCATCAATGGCTTGACAATTATTAGTCTACGACGCCGGTAATTGGGCAGCTGCATATAATTCGTAAATGCAGTCGAATATATATATAATTAATCAATTATTAAATTCAATAATTAAAAGTAATATTATTTTTCTAACAACTTTTATTAAAAATATAAATTTCAGATGCGTTTCGGATATAAATATCCATCATCAATGAAAGAATTTATATTTAAACTTATTGAACTTTCATTAAAATTTAATAAAAAACTTTTTAAAGTAACGTTTTTATTGTTTAACAACAGACACTGTTTATACAAAACTCTAAATCTGAAAAATAAAAATAATAAAATACGCATTTCTGTAGAAATTTTTTAAAATTTTATTAATCTTAAAAAATATTTACAATATGTTTTTGTAAATAGAAATAAACTATAATCTAAAGATTGTATTTGTTGCTTTGCTGAAATCCACACCTCCAGATCTATTAGTTGTTTGATAATGCTTTAGAACTTCACTACACCTTTTTTGTTGGGTTGTCAGGTTGTTAGCCTAATCTGCTTGGAAAGTAGGCTTAGGCATTCAAAAGCCTACACTGAAAAAATTATTGAAGTAAACTTCACCCCGAAGTAAACAATTTATTATTCAACTAAAGGAAAAACACTGAAAAAAATGTTATAATATAAATAAAAAATTACGTTAAATTTTGGTAATGAGTTGGCGCTAATAAACACATTATTATTCTTACAAATAGGAGTTTATGAAGTATTGAACAAGTTTATAAATTATTTATAAACCAAACTATTGTGTTTATAAATTTCACGATTTTATTTATGAATTCTGGTTGAAAATTTTATAATCATGTTCATACTTTCAAAAATATATTTATTTAATATATATTCTTTATTCTACTCTAAGATATTATTCTTTTATAAACACTGATTTATAGTATACATTTAACAGTTATCAAACGATAAACAGATGTTATTATTAGTTTATTGAATCTTTATGAATTTTTTTTGAGTGTACTTAGAAACAATTTCACTGTGATTGGAACTACTACCATCAAAGATTTGTCCTGACAACAGAATGAGCTTGATTTTACATATAGTTCAACAGAAGTTGAATGAAGTTAATAACAATTTCCATGAAAGAAATTAACTTTGGCCTTACATTACATATTTTTCATTTCAAAACTTAAGTATTTTACATTGGTTGAACTACACTGTTCTATAATTTGCGCTGGTATTGAATCAATTTCAGGATTCGATTCGCCATATCCGCGACGAAGCTGACCAACCTCATATCGCTTAAAAATCCAACCTTAGATTCAGTGCATCAATTTTCTAACAAACTAAATATTTGCTCAAGTTGAAAATATAATAGAAAATTTTAATAAAAATTACCTCTCAGAATATCTTTTTGTGATATAAATGGTCATCCACTTTCATTAATTTAGTTAGATCTAAATTGTTCTGTATAATGAGGTTGATGGTTGATATTTACTATATGGTTGATGTTTACTGTGTCCGCTTTATCTTGACAACTTGATGCCGTATAGGTTCGACCAGTTGCAAAATAACTTTGGATTTTTCAGTGACTTATCGGCCAGAGCAAGGTGCATAATAAACATCAAAATTTCCAGAGGATCATATTCCCTAACACATAAACGTGAATTAGGAACATTTTGTGAGATTCGTATGGCAAAATATTAAACGGTAACGGTAATGATTTTACGGAAAACAAATTTCACAATATGGTATAAATCCACCATATTTTTAATTGAGTATTTAGCAATATAGGACAATGTTACATCAGTTTGATGTTATTCAATACAAATTTCACAATATTGTTAATTATTCCATTCGACATTTTATGCGAGTTCTTTTGCACAATTGAGTTAGGGGTGCCAGATATAAGGCCACAGCACAATCTAGTGATAAGAACGGCAGATAATTTTCATATCACCTAATATAACTTTTCAAATGAAGGAATTTTCATTTTTTCCTGACACTTTCCTGTGCGCAAAAATATTTGTACACATTTTATTTATTTTTATAGTCCACAATTTTATTAGTTTCACTGATGAATTAAAAAAGTTGGTATACCAGTTTCCACATATTTTGTTTTTTTTTTTCACTTATTATTTTATTTCTCTGTAACTTAATACTATATTTTTAATTATTTTATTTAAAAAAGACCAATTTAAACGCGATTGACAAAATGAATTTATGATATGTCAAAATGTCTTTATACTAAATAAATCTCTGAAAAAAATATATTAAAAATCTACGAAACGAGTACAGTATTTATTCACAACAACTCAGTAATCTGTCGTTTTCCAACTTTTTAAAAGTTGGGAAGAACTTGATTGCCAACTTTTACTTCCCAACCGGTTGGGAAGTAACACGTCCCGACTTGAGTAGGAATTTCGATTGCACATTTTACGAGACTCTCACTTTTTCATCTCTCTTAATTATTAGCAAGCGAATAAAAAATAAAAGAAACAAACAAGTAAAACTTTCATAAATATGCGACTATAATCCCTAATCCGGAATTTAAAGTAGAATTTTCTTTAAAATGTTTTCATTTTGGATATTTTATTTATTTACAAATATTTTAAAGTTTAAAAAACAAGATAATAATTATTATTGAAATTAATAGTTATGTTGAAAAATTCAAGCCCGTTTACTGTCAATGACAATCCCTGTTTCTGGTCAGATGAAAAATTGAACTTCTGTACCGAATTGTTTGTGAAACTATTCAAGGTAGATGTGCCTTCAACGAAATTGTGGTTCTCAGATGACAACATGTTTGCAATTTTTTCTTGTCCATCCGTAGAATTGTGCATCCGTAGAGCTAGATTTCCATCCCCCAATCGTTTTGATTGCAAAATATCACAACTATTATTTGCAAACAATGTAGCTGCGGGACGTCTAAAATAATGCACAGTGCACGTGCCCACATTACCCAGTTTCAAAAACTCCGCTATTTTTTTAAGAAACTCTGCAATAGAGTTATGCCCAAATGGTTTTTTGGCAATTTTTCCACTTCTGATTTGATAGAAAAATCTGTCTATATCATTACCCTTGTTCATTTCAATGTAATTTTTTAAGATATTAGTCCACTGAATATTGGTCACTGCAAATAATCTGGATATGTAGGTTTTTGAGAACGAAATCGTTACGCTTATTTTATTTTCTGAAACATCGATATAAGTTTTTTTCATTTTATAAAGCTCATCGCTTCTACAAGCTCCGGAAATTCCAATAATTAATGCAGCCTACACAAAAACAATTATAATAGAGTATATAATTTAAAATATAAACTTCAAAGATATTTACTTTCTGAGGAAGAAACTCAAGGGAGCTTCATATAAAAATTTATTAATATTATTTCTTCCAAAGATACTCGATTTTTTGGTTTATATCCTGTGTTTTGTTTCTTCAGTAGAGCAATCAATTTGGAAAATTTTGATATATCCGTTTTTTCGTTAATGTTCAGAGTTGTTTTGAGTATGGAATATGTTGTCCAGAGTGTTGACGGCTTTTTAGATTTTGCAATTTCGCTTAAGAAAGCTAGCATTACATTTTCTGAAATGTGCCTAATTTTTTTGGAATTACACCATTCCTTGAAAATATGATACGATTTCATGTATCGCGACTTACTTCTATCGGGCAACAGTTCAGTCGAAGCTGTATGCGCAGCATTCCGAATTTCTGGAGGAGCACAATCAATTTCACTATCAAACGTTTTCACAAATTATATTTGGCTGATTTCGAAACAATCAATACAAGAAACAAACGTTGATTGAATTTATTGTATAAAAATTTTGTTTGAGTTTATTTTGCCTACTATGATTTTATCAATAATATGCCAATATACATTAAACATAGTATATTTTTTGTTCATTATAAAAATCTATTTTATAATATATATTTACTTAATTGTTGTGAATAAAATAGTATACAAACCTCGGTGGAAATGTCGTTTCTGTCTCGAGATTAAGTTAACTATATTTTCTCTCGACAAATATGACATATTTTCCACCTCGGTACGTAATATACTATTACATGTTTTACAAACGGTACGTTAATGTAACAAGAATGACCCACTGTTGGTATATCATATTTTTGTAGAACTTTTTTATGATACTATAGAACGTACAACAGATAGTCTAAGTATGAAAAAGTGATTTCGTACATTTCGTGCGTTTGTACGGTTTGTTCGTTAAAATCTGAGTACCTCCATGCGCTAAATAATTTGATTCGTTAAAAATAAAAAACAAACAAATTTTTCAATTTTTAACGAACCGTTTTTTACAGAACGACCGTGCGTGAACGAACAATTTTTTACTGAGTATGTGAGAAAGGAAGGGCGATATATACTGATTTTTTGATATTATCGCGGGGATCAGTTAGGGATCAGTTTTTGTTGATTTTAAAATGTTGTTATTATTTTTCTACAGATGCCGCAACCCCGCGTACTCCTTCAAATAGCAGTAAGATATCACTAGCCAAGGTGGTATCTAAGGGGTACTGGCATATGAGCTGTGCTCAATCAACGGTGGTTCCTTCGATTTTGTTTTGTAATGTTAATTAATAATGGTATGCTCGCTTGATCTAGGAGGTAAACCTTCGTATACCATTGACGAAGGCAGTGTGATCCATGACTAGAGAATGTGCCACTAGCTGGATTGTTGGGTGCCAATTTTAGTTTTGTAATTCACCAAATGAAAGTATTAAGCATTCTGTTAATGTTGAAGCCAGTTGGTATTCTAACCATAATTGTTACCTTCTGTCATATGCCGTCACATGTTGTTGTGATTCACCAACAAGTGCTTTGTTTAAAGTGCTTCCGGATCGTTTCCGAAGCAAAGATCAATGTAAACCGAAATTTTTTTAATTTGAGTCTACGTTTAGCACTTAAAATAGATTAAGAATGTAAAGGATTTTACTTATTTCTATATGATTAGATCTGTCCCTCCACCAAGCCCCAACTCAAATAGTTACCAACACCATGCCTCAAAAAAATGTTTAATCTATCATATGAAAAATATAGCTAAAAAGCAGGAATGCAGAGCCGAAAAAGTTTGCCTGTATATCTGCTCAACATACACGATAATTAATGTGCATAATAACAGATGCAGATGAAAACGATTAAACACAATTACGGTAGTAACTTAACTAAAGTTTTCATAAAATGTTTAGAATTGCTAAATGTTTCGAATTCAAAATCAACCAAAACCCAATCCACCTACAACAAACCTTTGTTTGTATTCCTACTAAAAAGTAATCCAAACTCCAAAAAGCTCAACAATCTCTACTAAAAAGCTAATGAAAATTATTAAAAAATATAAACAGTTTCATGCGCTACGCGATATTTTTAAGTTAAGCGCTTAAAACGTTTGGTTTAAAAAATTAGAAACTAATTTTTTTTTTATAATTAGCAGCTGGTTTTATTTATATTTTTTAAAGCTCATACTGTCACACATATGTTCAAGCACCTGTTGAACTTAGGTTTTCATAAAACAGAAAAGATACTTAAAAAGTTTAAACGATCACTACTGTGTCATAAATCACTCAAATAATTAATCATTTCATTCAATATACATATTCCTTTTCTTCCCGTCAAATTGACAAATTAGGTCAAATTCAAATAAATTTAATACATAAAAAAATTTTAAAATCCAATTAAATTTCATTTTTTTAATGTTTTCAAATTATCTTCATTTCCAATTAAAGACGAAATTAGCTTTCATTTAAATTAATCATGACATATCCAGCTGTGGTAATCCACTCGTCGTATTAGTCTAAAATTAAACAAAAAATAAATCAAAAAAAAGTAAGATGTATAAAAAATTAAAATTATTATATTTATTGACAAAATAATAGTAAAAATAACTTATCTGAAATTAATAAGACATAAATAAAAGAAAAATACGAATGGATTGACTGGATGGAGTTATAGAAATGAAAGTTTGATTGATTGAATTTGTAGAATCGAATTTATTTTTTGATAATAAAAAAAAATTAAATAAATTGTAGAATAATAAAATATTATTTTTTAAATAGTTAATATATGTCAGACTCGTAAAAGGAAACCGAAATAAATTTGATTTTTATTTTGTATCTATGAATATGTTTCATATTTTTATGGATAAGATAAAAATTAAAATATATTTCTGGATATGAAATTGTTTTTGTTTGTTCGCTGATGATCTGAAGCTCGAAAAATAAAAACTTTTGATCGACAGTTCATTTTAGAATCAGAATCATGATAGGTATTATGATTTATGGTTGTTTTTTTTTGTAATATCTTAAAACTTTGGAAGAATGCTAGATGAATAATTTGATCTTTTACAATCATTCAATCCGAGTACTTTGGGCTCGGTTTGACGTTTTCAATATACATCGATTCAAAAGTAATAGACATTCTAAAAGCATTTTTTAATTTAAATAATTTAGAAAATTAGAATATTTAGGTAATCAAATAAAATCCATTAATAGACAATTAAACTTATTTGCAGTCAACAATTAATAACTGTTCCTGTCAGGATTTTCTTGAAATATGAACGATAATTTAGCTAATAATTAGATTGCATTCTAAGCTATAGCATGTATTGTACATGTAATAGAAACTACTTTTAGGACACAAGATAATCTTGTGAATACAGGTGTCAAAACAACAAAATGCGTTCCTAGGTATTAATGAATGCAATTTCCTTTATAATAAATAATAATAAACTCTGAAAGGATGGATGAAATAAAAGTAAAATAAAATAATCCAACTAGTTTTTTTCGATAATTAAGACCCAGATATATTTGTATGAAGCTCATTGATTCGACCAACCCATAGCATTCTATCATCAAATTTAGATTGAGCGTACAACTAAAAGAAAAATTTTTCTTTGATGTTTTCTGAGTGAATCCAGCTTCGGTCAGTGATGACTAATAGGTTGGTGAACAGCAAAAAAAATGTTACTTTGTTGCAGATAAAAAAATATTTTTAAACAAATTGTGTTGAAATTTTGCTTATATTTAAGTTTTTGGCATTTTATTGGTAAGTAAATATGAGGTTTTCTGATAAGTTTTCCTCAAATCTTCAAGCTTTTGGTGTATCTTAAACTTGGTTGTGTTCAAAAAATACTTCTTCTTGTATCAGCATTCCCTTATTTCAACTGTGATATAAAAAATTGCGAAATTTTCTTGAGAAACGATAAACTACTTCTAACTACACACTTTTGCAAATAATTGAATTAACTTTTCTACTGACCCTCGGGTATACATTTCATATGACCTTGACTGCATATGTTTTGTGTAAATCAAAAAAAAGATAAACGTGTTCGTGTTTTTTTTTTTGAAAATATAGAGCGAATCTAAATTCGAGAATATTGTGATTTTTGGCCTTAAGACTTATTATCAAAAATTCAAAACTTCGGTTTTGGTAACGATGGAAACTTCTCTTTTATTTTATTGTTAAGAGATGTTGTTTTAGAAAGGAAATAAATTCAATAAAAATTATTAACAAATTCCTATTGTTATAAACAAATAAAATGTTAAAATTGATTTTTAGTCAGTGCTTCGTTGCTGGAAAAATTAATTTATTTCTGACAGTAAAATTCGTTTCTCCATTTATTAAATATACGTTTTTTATAGAAAATTAAATGTAAAATACGATGGTTATACTAAAGACTTTTTATTTTTGTTGGACAGTGACCAAAAATTTATTTTAACATCTTATTTGTTTATAACAATAGGAATTTGTTAATAAGTTTTAAAGATAACAGTTTTTTAAAGTCTATCTTCTAACTTTAAAATAAAATAAAGCACAGCAGTTTCTATCGTTACCAGAACCGAAGTTATGAACTTTTAGAAATAAGTCTTCATATAAAACCCCTTAATTTTAGAAAATATATCGATCAGCAAGTGTTCGGTTTTTAACAGTTTGGTTTGAGCCAAATAGAACACACATTTCAAGTGGATTCTAGCCCCTGACAAATAAAACTTTGAGAAATCTCTAAAACGGCATACGACCAAACAAAAAAAAAACTAGTGACCTTTCCTGACCTAATAATTTTTCATCTAAACAAAATAAAAAATTTGGATTTCGAGCATGTGGGGGTATGAAACTGGAAAGTGAATTTTGTTTCTCCAAAACTTAAAACTTGAAAAGTTTATAATTATAAAACGGAAAACGAAAAAAACGAAAAAAACTAGTGACCTTTCCTTACCTGATTTTACATCTAAACAAAATAAAAAATTTAGATTTCGAGTAATAATAATAATAATATTTTTTATTCATGAATAATTGACTCTTAACAAGTAAATCCTTAACATTAAAAAAGAAATATAAGCTGACAATAACTTTAAGTTGTCTGTCAGGCTGCAAACTATTAATTAACAAACAAATATAATTATATATATAAATTTTATGTTAGACTAAATATAAGTTTTTTTTTTTTTTAATCCAAAAATTTAAATCATTAATTTCTCGCATTTGACAATATATTTTATTTTTCTCTATCTCTAGATTTAGTAAAATTCCGTTATTAGTAAGTTCCTATACCTAATACTATAAGAAAGATAGATGCAAAGCGAGTCATAATTTTTCCCACTGATAATTTCAAGAAATTGTTCTTTAGACAATGTTTCACTATCAAAACAAAGTTTTCGTTTGCTTTTAAAGATTGGACATCTTGCGACGAAATGATAAGTATTCTCCACTTCATCGAGATTGCAGATCTCACATATTCCATCCGTATTATTTTTAAAAGCTCTTGCATTTATATTGAGCATTCCACCACGTGTCTTAAAAATCATTCTTATCATGTTTATGGAGTTTATGTCATCGAAATAGTTTGGCACGTTCAGGTATCTCAAATTACAATATTCATCATGATATTGTGATTTTAAAGCGTGTTCAACATGTTCATCCCAGTGCAGTTGTTTCAATTTATGTAGAACTTGTTTGTGTATGTCTTTCCCCATGCCTGCTATATTTGCAAAATTTAGAGTCACTTCCACTTTACGAAACACAGCTCCCATTCTGCCACCCAAAATATTTTATTTGTAATTACTTCTTCAGCAAGAATTTTTGGGAGTCTGTCCGCCGGGTAGTCTTATACTTTACGTACATAGTCAAAATGTAATTTGAGCGTAAACAGATACATACGACTTAGTCCAGTTTCGAGATGCAACATATAGTTCGGAGTGTTCGTCGGCAAATAGAACAGTCTTTTAAGAAAGTATCTTAGCAATTTTTCAACCTGTTTATGCTGTGTATAACCCCATACTTGGCCAGCATAACACATAATAGACCTTGGTGCAGCCCCAAAAATTTTAAATTTTGATGATGGTAAAATTTTGTGTTTTTAATGAATGCAGACCATTTTGAATTAATTGCGTTTTTCGACAATACTAGCTTCTCATCCAAATGTTTCTCGAATGACAGATTATATGACAGAGTCACCCCTAGGTACTTATATTCGTTAACTACTTGTATATTATTACCATCGAATATCCAATTGTCTCTGTCCGACAATCTGGCACCCTTACGAAACACCATTACCTTAGATTTCTGTAGATTTACGGTCAAATTCCATTTTTTACAGTACATAGATAACGCATCTATCATGTGTTGTAACTTTTCAGCACTTTCACTCATTAGGACGAGGTCATCGGCATATAAAAGAACTGGAATCAGAACTTCAATCAATCAAAAAACTCAGATAAAATTTCTCCGTCCCATACAGCAGATTTTGTATTGGTGTATAGCAGCTTTAGGATGCTTAACATTTTACTAGAGAATCCCATAGCTGACATCTTATAGAATAATGAGCTTCTTATAATGGTATCAAATGCAGATTTGAAATCCACAAAAAAACGGAACAATTTTTTCTTTTTTTTAAATTGGAGGTGAACAATACTTACTAAGCTAAAAATATTATCGACGGTAGAATAATTTTTTCGGAACCCAGCTTGGTATTCCTTTAGAGTATTTTTTTGTTCAATCCAAGTATTAATTCTGTTAAGTAGGATACCTGTAAACAGTTTATATAAAGTATCTACCAATGATAGCAATAATATTAATATCACCTTTTTTAAATAATGGCATAATTATAGATTTACGAAATGACTCTGGAATCGTTGCATTTTCCCAAATAGAATTAAAAACAATGATGATTTCTTGCTGAAAATTTATTGGAGAATTTTTGTAAAACTCCAATGTAATACGATCCAGTCCAGGAGCTTTTTTATCTTTAGAATTTCTTATCACTAATTCCAATTCTTTAATATCAATTTCTCTATCCATAATTGGATCTACTATGCATGGATCCACCATACAAATCTCAGCAATGTTATGAACTGGTGACAGAAGCTCTTTGAAATGCGTACAGAATTGGGAGTTGCTCAATTGTAAGCTTACATTGTGTTTTTTGTGCCTTATGGAATTAGCCAATGACCACCATTGTTTGGAATCGCAAACCGAACTCAGTTTTTGTAGTATATCAAAGTTATAATCACGCTTTTTATCTTTACATAACCTCTTATACTTCTTTACACTTTCAATATATTTTAGTCTAAATATTTCAAAAGTGTTCTTGCGGTATATTTTTAAACAGTCGAACATTCTGCATCTTGCATAGTAACACTGATAGTCAAACCAATCGTTTTTGCGCTCAAATATTTTCTGGTTCTCGTGTTGGTCAGCTGCTTGTATTATTTTTTGCTTTAAAATTTTGATTTTATTATCTATGGCTTCTATGTCAGAATAATCTTTTACATTGGATAACTCATTCAATTTTTGTTTAAATGCGTTTGACTTCGCACCTATCCAGGCTAACTTGTGTGGTAGTCTTATTTCTCTTCCCTGCGTTTGTACGTCAGTAGTGCATGCAATATTTAGTATGAGTGGCATGTGGTCAGAGTAAGGTTTTACAAGTATGGAAAAGTCGTTAACCATAGTTAGAAAACCCACCGAACAACAACAATAATCAATAACTGACTTTCCCATACCACCAATAAAAGTTAAGTCACCTTCAGTCACTCTTCCATTTAAAATAACACCGCCAACATCATCTAGCAGTTCTATTAACTTCCTACCATTGACATCGACCACTAAATCCTTAGAATTACGTACCCTTGAAACTCGCTGGTTATCATATAAATTTTCTTTTCCCACAACCTGTCTCGTACCTGTGCGCGCGTTCATATCTCCAATTAAACAGAAATCCATTTCATCCATATCTACCATACACTTTTTCAAACTTTCAAAGTCTTGAGTCCAGCTTTTACAATTTAAATATTTTAGTATGAAGCATGTTTTACGATCTCCCAATATTGCTTTTAGTATGATGTTATCATCAACATTATGAAATTTCAATGAAAATTTTTTCTCGATATTTTTCTTGTATCCAAACAAACAGCCTCCACTAGCCCGTCCAAAATTATGTACTCTCTTTGCATCTATCCAATATATTTCGTACTCCCTAAAAAGATACTCAAAACTACTACGCTTTACATTAACAACATGCGTTTCATAAAGAAAAATAATGTCATATTTATTAATAAAAGAAAAGAAATTACCAAATATAAACTTATTACCTAAATTAGCTACGTTATATGAAATAACCTGACAGACATCTAATTGTTACAAAGTTGAATCTTGTATTTCTACATTATTTTCACGCAGAGAGGTTGATACATTATCACATTTGTAGCCAGATTTACTGATCAGGTTCTCGATAAAAGTTTTATCAGCTCCATTGCCGGGTATGATATTACCATTTGACCACCTAAATGGTTTGTTGTTGATGCACACCGTAGTTCCCCTGAACTGAAAAACCAAACTTTGGTCATATTTTTGAAGTACTTTTTTTAGCTGTCTGAGATGGTATTTCTGTTTACGTTCTTCAGAAGTGAAATCTCTTTGTACATAAATGCCGGAATCTTTAAGTTTACCGCTATTGTATAGGATTTCATTAACTTGACGTGCTGAATCCATTTCAATTAAAAATTTATGTTTCGTTTTTAATTTGATCACTTTGCTGATAGAAACATTGATGGCTAGTACGTTCTCACAGAGCTCCATGAACATTATTTTAGCTGTTCTGGAATCATCGCATTTAAGACCACTTACTACAATATTGAAACGTCGCGACATTTTATCTAACTTCTCGATCTTCGCTAGTAAAACAACATCCTTAGCTTTTAACTCTTGGATTTCCTTACGCATTTCATTATTTTCTAGTTTAATTTTATCGACACTAACTTGCAAAACTTTGAAATCCTCTTTCGTAGCCAGTATTGACAGCTTTTCATTAAGCAAAGCGCTGACTTTTT
Organism: Diogma glabrata; assembly: GCA_963693315.1. Taxonomy (NCBI): domain Eukaryota; kingdom Metazoa; phylum Arthropoda; class Insecta; order Diptera; family Cylindrotomidae; genus Diogma; species Diogma glabrata. Next base: position 94,786,953 of record OY856187.1, read on the forward strand.
CATCAAACTTTGTCCATGAAAACACGTCTTCCATTTTTTCAGATTGGTTATCTCTCTAGATTTTATCTATCTAGATTTCGAGTATGTAGGGGGACTGGAAAGTGAATTCTAATTCCAAAAAACTCAAAACTCGAAAAATCTATAATTGTAAAACCGGATACGACCACACAAAAAAATAGGTGATCCTTCCTGACCCAATATGCATGCATCTATCAAAAATATAACGAACTGATTTACGGCAAGCAGGAAGGGGTTTTTGCAAGTCGATTCTAGCTTCTTCTAAAAGTATTATTTTACAAAATTAAAATAAAAATAAAAATTTTTTGCTTATGAACTAAATAAATAAATGTATTAAAGTATCAGTTACAAATAGGTTAATCCAATACTTACAACATAATCGAGATGCAGCAAAAGCACAACAATTGTAACAAATGATAAGAAAACATTTAGGCGCAAGTTGTGTTTTTGTATTGTTGTTGCATATGAAATGATTTATTACTAATAATTAATTAATTATAAGTGATTAAACAAAATAAACAGTGACCTTCCATAACCTAACGATTCCTCAAAAAATTGGATTTCAAGCATGTTGGGGGGCTGGAAAAGTGGATTTTAGCCCCTCCCTCCTCCCCAAGCTCAAAATTTGAGAAGGCTGTAAAATCAAAACAGGATACAACTAAACGAAAAAAATATATGACTTTTCCTGACCTAACGATAACCAAACGATTCCATATGTCAAACATTGTAAATTCAATATTTGGTCGGTTATAATCCTGGTCCCCTGGAGTTGAGTTTCTTAAATCAAATAATAATGCAGTTTCTCTATTTGTTTATGAGATTATATCACCTGGTATTTTAACCCGCCTTTCGCCTCTCATTTTGACAATCTGTGGGAAGCAGCCGTCAAGAAACACAAATTTCACATGTATAGAGTTATACATAGTCAATTTCTGACGTTTGTCTTACCTTTGGAAATGAGTCCTTCTAGTATATGTTTAGGCTGTTTTAAGTAGAAGATCAATTCCGTTAAAATTCAGCAGATAAACTTACGCCTGCACATTTTAAGATTGGTCATTCTAGGTGTACACTTAAAGGACTCAAGATGGTAGCTTGTGAACAGATGTTACAGCACTTCTGGTTACGTTGGAAAAAATAATACCTAACACCACTTCAAAAATGATACAAATCACTAACAAAAAATCAAAATTTAAAGATAAATGATATTTATTGGAGATTTTTGAGAGCAAATAAACTCAAGTAAGTAAGGGAGTAAATAGAAATTTTTTCCATTCAAAGGTATGGTTGAGAAATTTTTTAGATAAAACTTCTTCTAATTTATCGTTTTTCGGATGTATTCAAACCTTTCTTCAGTGCCATGTTCTAATCGGTCGGAATACACAGTATCAATTACGCCATTTAGGCGATGACAATTCCGAAGTTGAAACTTTATCATCACTTATTTATTTTACTTAAGTTGAATTTTTCCACGATCATTAGATTCCATACGATGGAAATATTTTTCGTTATGTCTAGAAAAAGCTTTGTGTGAATTCATAGAATTTGTGAGACATAATTATTGCGAAAATGACAACAGCTTATCCAGAGGATAAGAACATAGTAAGAATTTTGTCACTGAAAATAGTATGATGGATATTATGAAAAGAACAGTTCCTAAATTCTGTGTTCTTCCAATTGAATGAGATAGGAACTTCATGGCGGGCGGGATGTTTAGAATAATATTGTTATAAATTTCTGGGTCTGCAAAGTACTCAAGAAATAAAAGAAAAATTTTGGTAATTATTTAATCCAAACTTTATTTAATTATCTCAAAATTATTCCAAAAAGACATCTAGAATTGCAGGTTTACAATTCTCTTTTTGACGAAAAACTTTTTGAAGTTCAGGATGTGAAGTCATCGTTCGTAATTGCCTTCTTATATACTGCATTTTTTCTTCCTTCTTTTTCCTTTAGGGCCGATTGTATGAACAAGGATGGATAGAAAAAATCTGAGGATAAAATTCTATCTTCATCCGAGGATTATTTTTTTCGTCGATTGTATGAACACGGATAGATTAATTTTTATTTTTATTTTTATTGCAGTTCATAGCATTTTTTATAAGTGACAATGCTTTTTCTTTTACTTTTCTATTAAATAAATTTAATTATAAATTAAAATAAAAATTATTTCCAGATTGAAATTGAATATATTAAAATTATATTGAAAATATTATTTATTTTACTATTAATTTATATTAAAAAACTAATTTTTGAAACGCAGAAATTTAAAATCAACCACAAATTCAAAACAAAACTTTTCTGCTATGCGCATGTCAAGTAAAAAGTTTTATCCTTTATTTTATAGAAGAAAAAAAAAATTAAAACAAACACACTTTTATTGAAAACGAACTAAAAACTAAAAAATAAATTTTGCATTGACAGAACACGATGTTCCAAAGAAACAAAAGTTATGTTCAAACGTTAAATCTTTATTAATAACTATATTTGCTTTCAAACTGTAATAAGGAAATAAATATTTAACTATCTTTTTAAACAACTTAACACAGATGGCAAAATTAGATGTACAGACTAGAATACTATTTAACTAGAAGTTTTGTTAGATAAATAATTTTCCGTTACAGTTTTTTACAAAAAATAAAAGTGGGTGACGCAGTCGGCGTTTTGAACGTATTACATCACATTTTGTATTACAAGTAATGTTTAAAATAGTTGAACTAAGTTTAAAATAGTTGAATTAAGTTTTAGTATTTATATTATTACATAATTAAGATTTAAAATTAGCACATTTTCTACATATTTATTGCCTTTCTATATTCACTACGCCACCTACTTTTATTTTTTGTAAAAAACTGTAACGGAAAATTATTTATCTAACAAAACTTCTAGTTAAATAGTATTCTAGTCTGTACATCTAATTTTGCCATCTGTGTTAAATTCTTTAAAAGATATTTAAATTAGTGTTGCAAAACGTTACTCGTAACGTAACGCAGAAACGAAATAACGAAATGAAATAGCGTTATTTGTAATAATTACTTTTATAACGTTTTAAAAATTAAACTGTGTTACAATAACGTAAAACGTAACGATAACGTTAATAATTTATTCATTTTTTTGGTATACTTTTTGTATAATCATATGAAAATTAAAGCGCTAAAATCGGTTGTATAAAATCCAACTTATCTGCTCTTTTTCAATAGTTTTAGTAGTTATGAAATTGTTTGATATTTGTAACAAAATACATAATGAATATATTGTAAGATTTTAAGTATATTTCAAGTAATATCAAGTCTGTACTAGCTGTTTCTGAATCACAGGTGTTTTGAGTAATTTTAAGAAAGAATATTATTATGCTGGCCGATATAAGAAATAATTCTGAAGATCTATTAAAAGTTACGCTTATAGTCATTAACAAACTATCAGATGTACAGAAAACTCTTGATAAGAATGCCTTTAGTTTTGTTAAAAACTAATTATTTTTAATTTGAAATGAGTCAAATTTTTTTAATGTATTTAATTATTTAGTTTTATTTTACTATGAATATATAAATTTAATATTTTTATAATTATACATATGCAAGAGATAACAACTATCCATTAGAAATTTTCGATTTTTAAGCAGTTAAGTAGGTTAGCTTTAAACTTTTCATTCATCTTTAAAATAACGTAAATATAACGTTATAACATAATAAAATATAATATTTTTGTGTTTCATAACGAAATAACGTACCGAAAAAATTAAAGTAATGTTATAAAAACGAAACGCATAACGTTACGAATTTTTTTTTCGTTTTGCAACACTGATTTAAATATTTATTTCCTTATTACAGTTTGAAAGCAAACATATAGTTATTAATAAAAGATCTAACGTTTGAACATAACTTTTGTTTCTTTGGAACATCGTGTTCTGTCAATGCAAAATTTATTTTTTAGTTTTTAGTTCGTTTTCAATAAAAGTGTGTTTCCTTAAATTTTTTTTTATTTTTTTATTTTATAGTTTTTAGCCATATACATTTTTTGAGTCAGAGTTTTGAATTTTATTTTACTTAAAAATAAGCTTACCACCTTAATATCACAGTAAATACATCTTAAGTAAAACCAGTAATTAAATGACTTACCTAAAATATAATCTTCTTTTCAAATTTAATAAATTCTTATAAAATATGCCATATTGGTTTTACTGCATAAAAACTAACAACAAACGTTTGCTATAAATTATAATGTTTACTTACGTTTGCTAATAATCAGTCTCCACTAACCAAACATTTTTTTAAAACAAATGGTAGGTAACGATCTAATATCCACACAATTCGTGCAAGGTAAAGCACAAGTTGTATCTGTCAATTTTAAAATTTGTGGAATTTGTGGAAGGGTTATAAAAACAGCATTTGTGCAAGCAAAACTTTAAATTAAATTTGACACACCATACATGTACAAAAATTAAATAAATTTAAGCTAATATCAAACTAACTTACACAAAATATATCGAAATTGTTAAAAAAATTATATTACCTGTGAATTATAAATAAATTAACAATATTTGGCACCAATTTTATTTTGTTTTTGTTTACATAACCTAAATAACTTATTTATTTTGACATAACATGCGTCAAAATAAACCCGCACAAATAATTTGTTTTCTGCTACAAGAAATGTTTTTGTTTAAAAAACCATCAGGTTTAGCATTAGGAGGGTTTTGACAAATTGAATACAAGTTTTCTTTTAACTTGCTGCAGCGCATTCTATTGACTGATATAAAGATATAAATAACGATTATTACTCAAACGAATTGTGAATGAAAGACTTTTTTTCACCAAAAGAATAAGACAGTTGTGATGTAACGAAAGCTGATGTGTGTAACGAAAAACTTCAAATAATTGTTATTTCTTTCAAATCAAGATTGTTTTGTGGTGTTTTTAGGTTGTTTTCACTGTAGTTGCTTTATTATCGTTTTTGCAATAAAATTTCATACATAATAACTGATTTCTAATTATAATTGCTGTATGTAATCTGTCAAATACACAAAAATAACGATTTGAAGTTTAAGAAAAAAGGTCTATAAGCTTTGAAATTAAAACGAAATGTCATATTTCGATTTTTTTATATTCATTATTTATATTGTAATATAAAAATGACACAAACATGTATGATGTCTATAATTATAATGATATACACAGTATTACTGAAATTCCTACGCTCAAAATGGGTCAACCAGATTATGAGGATTTCAGTGCAATTGTTTAAGGTCTTTTAGAGTGAAGAAAAATTTGAGTTTTTTTTCTTCAGTTTTATAAAGTTTTTTACTTTAAAACTTTTAAAAATACGTACTGACTGCTTCAACAAACTTGTCTTTTAAATTTGGGATCAATCACATAATGGGAAGTTACTGAAAAATGGATCACAAAATTTCACTCAACACAGCTGTCAAAAGTCAAGTTAAATAAAAGTGTGTAAAAACAGAAGGTAGATCAAAGGATAGATCAACAATCCTCGGATAGATTTTTTAATCTATCCTGATTCATACAATGCAAACGACGATTTATCTTCTATCCGCATTCATACAATTTGCCCTTAATGTTGTATTTAATTTTTAGTATTTCATTATATCTGAACTTATAACAAATTACTAGACTCACTCCTTTTGTTTATTAAATGTAAACACCAGTTGACAGCTACAAAACATCAATGGTAAGAAGCGTTATTGAACTTAAATTAATAAGATTTTCTAGTTTCAGGCTAATTTTTCTAACAATATATATTAGTGTATATGTTTATGTTAATTAAATTAATTAAAATATTCTTTGCTACAATATTTTTTCTCGGTAATGTATAATTTATTTATACAAAAGCAAATTTATATTATAAATTTTACTGTACTATCTGGAAATAATATTTGTATCAATTCTTTCAATTTTCCATTGACATTACTGATTTTGCTGTAATCGTAACATTGCTTGCAATACAATTTATTGTAATTATTTTCTATGTTTTGTTTTTCTTCGTTCATGGAACCCTCGACCAGAGAATTTTATTCGCACTTTACCGACTTTTATTTAAAATCCGTTCTAGCTTTCTGTTTACATCCTAATTATCGTTGAACTGTAGACGACAAACTTTGAGTTTTGGTAATTGTTCTGCTCATATGATGATTGAGTTTATCTGGGAGATAAGCTTTCTCACTGAAATAGAATAAATTAGTCTATTGAGCTTAGTTTTTTTAAGACTGTTATGCCACTTAATCTTTTCAAACCGTCAGTATTATAATGTGTGAAGTCATTGAAAATCGTATCGACACGTTATAAATGATTTAACAAATTGCATTTTAAAAATCGAAATACAATCAATAATTTTTCAAAATAATCACAACTCATCGAACAAATAACTCATTCATAACCTAACAATTGTATTCTGTAATTATCTGCTTCAGTTTTCTTTTTTTTAGCATCTTTCATATAAATGCTAAGTACTTCAGCGGTTTTGATTTGATTTATTGATTGACAGAGTAATAAATAAATTTGATATGTTAATCGGATCAAATTTAGAAAAATGTCATGAATTGATTAATAAAATGCTTTGGGATTAATCTTTCGAATAAGAAAATGTTGTTTGTGGTTCGAAACATATTAATGATCATGTAAGACGATTAAATTCGAGATAAGTAAATAAATTCATATCATTAGAACCATTTTGCAAATGAGTTGTGAAATTTTTGAACTCCCTTCAAATTTTACGCAAATAATTTCTTATGTTCTTAATTCTTATGTTCTATTTTTTGTTTTCGTTTGATCTTTGCAATAGATGAAATTAGTCGAGTAATATCTTGTGTTAGACAATAAAAATTCCTAATAAATGATGTCGAATTGGTGTTAGTATTTTTTTTTTGTGTTTAATTAGAAATTTTAACTTTTGGTTTTTGAATAATTTATCTTAATTTTTTTTTGTTTTTGGTCTTTCTTATTTATGGTGTCTTAAGACATAGGTCATCATAGATTATTTTCTTTTTGAGATTGATTTGTAAGATTTGGTCGAATGATTTGGAGTTGTTATTATTTCTTTTGTTGAAAGAATAATTTTACATACGTTCTCAGAATAACATTTATTGTGTTATGCTATGTAATATTCATGATTACTTGTAAGTTGACTGTTGAGGATTTAAAAAATTATATTTAAGGTTTGGAGTTTAAGAGAAACCGATTAGATTAAAACTACTCGTAATGTAGAGAAATTGATATTTTATTGCCTCTATTTTATTTTTGGAAATCCCGTATTTATTACGATTATGGTAATACTATCCGAATAACCAAATAACGAATCATCGTTGTATCTATATTACTGTCTTCTGTGGTACCCAGTTAGTTGTATTGAATTTTGGAGCCTTTTCAAGACCAAAAACTTTAATGGGTTATGTTTTGGACTCTCACATGAAAAAACATTATTATTCGTACTTAATAAAAGAAAACGGAGCCACAATTGTTCACTAAATTCCGTAACACGTCACAAGTTGAAGATCAATTAAATTGTCTTGTCAAAAAAAATAAAATTTTTCTCCACTAATTTATTTTACTTACTAAATTATAAAATCAAAATATATAAATTTTATTCGTTTCCCATCCATAGCACAACCACTGTTAATTTTTTATGAAAAACAAAACAACCAAAAATATAGAAAATATACCAATTATTACCTATTATTTTAATAGATTCGAGAAAATTCTATTAGAAATTTAACAGAAAAAAAAAATTTTGTTTTGAATAAATTTTCTATTTAGTTTTAAATTTTATGAATTGATAATTTTTTTTAAATCTTTCCTTTTCATTTCATTATCATTTATTATTGTCTTTCATTATACATAGTTAATGAAAACAATTTATTAGAAATTGTGTTTTGAATAGTTTATTTAATTGCATGTTTACATAATATTTTATTGTTTTAATTTAAAAATAAAAGGGAATTTTTTAAAATAATGGAATTTGTCTTGTAGGTAGCTGCTATTATTCTGGATTATGTTTTGTATGCAAGCTCCGCTATGTTTTTTTTTGTTTAATGAAATTACAATGAATCAAAGAAAAATTTGACGGGAATAGCTTGCAGCTTAGTTATTATAGAATTTTGAATATAATATTGAATACAATATAAACTTTACAAAGATGAAGATGTAATTAAGATATAAACACTACTGAAACCCATTATGTTTAAGAATTCACATTTAATGTCACCAAGAGCCTACTAAATGCCCTAATCTCTTCAAGTACTTTGAAAAAAACGTTCTTCATTTCAACGAACTAAGCTTCAGTGAGCGAATGTACAGCAATAAGAAAAGTATTGTTGTATGTTTCGCGTACGCGTAGGTACTAAATCCTATCATTGATCAAAATTAGCTTTATCATGCCCTTTTGTATGCGTTCACCCAACAAAAATGCAGTACAAATTACCTTTATAGAAGGATAACCACTGCAGTATGGAGAGTGACTATCCAGGTCTCGTTTTCCGATAACTTTCCTTTGCACAACAATGATATTCAAACTAAACCTCTTGACTAGTTTTTCTAGACTCTTAAGAGCATCAGTAGTAGCACACTCTCGGGTGTTGATTGGTGACCGATCTTCATTTGCATATTTAAATCCCAATTATTCATGTAAAACAGCTGTATATCGTTCCCCAATTATTCAGAAAATGTGCATATCGTGGTGTTAATATTCTATATTTGCTCCTTATAATTATTATTCCCAGATTGACATACTATTCATCTTAATACTTGGATCAAACTATTGTTAATACTTAGGTATTTGATTATTGGTTCTAAACTTGATATAATATTGTTTTAGAACTATTTAAAATTAGGTTCAAGTTTTTATTATTTAAATTATCTATGGATAGATCACTGGAACTATTTATATTTTTATAATTTATTGGCAATTGTTTTTGTTTTCGATACAACTTGTTAGGTTTATTTGATAGTCCTGTTTGACTTCACATTCCTATGAAACAGCAGCCAGCAAAAAAAATATTTAATAGTTTTTTATTATGTTATTTGTGATTTTATTTTCAACTGTATTTTCTTTTTCTTTTATTTCATTTCAACAACAAGAAAATTATTAAAATTTAACTAGACTAAAAAAATTATTAAAATCATTTTCACAGAACGAGTTTATTTACAAAAAAAAAGAAATCCATTTATCTCATCGTTGTATTTAATACTTCATTTTTCAAATAAAAGTTAGCCATGCATTGAAAATCTGCCGTATAAAAAATAAACAAATGAAACAGACAGTGAGAAATTATTCAAACAAATTATCTCACACCACCAAAGCATAAAAATAAGGTGCTTCAAAGTTTGATAATTTATTAATATTGCGAACATATTTCAGTTCAAACATCATAAAATGAAGTACCTTCTTATTAATGATATGTAAGGTCAACCCACCTACGCAGAATTAATATACTCAATTTCGTTATCTTATGCACCGAAATATAAGATTCGATAATTGAGTTGGAATACATTATGAATCAATAATCTAAAAGATGAACTTATTTATACAGTGAAACGTTGTATACGGTCAGATATTATTAAGGTGTTTGATAGTACTGAATGAAGGTATGATTATGTTTGTTTTTAGATTTTAAAATAATATGTCCACTGATCAGATTTTTGTTGATCGTTCGAACTTAACGCAATAAAAGTCATTGAACCCTATATATCCAGTATCCAGTAATCTGAAGATTTTATTGCATACGATGATAACAGTTTTTGTGAAAACGAGTAACCAACTCGGAGTATCAAAGGATTGCGAAATTAAATTATGGAACAAGGCTGAAGATACGTTATAGTACAAAATAATTTTTGATTATCTCATTATGGGACTTTGAATTTTTGTATTTTTGATTAAATTCTGTTAGTGACATTATGATAGTGTAAAGTTTTTTTCTATTGATATATGAGTTTTTCCAAACCAGGATTTGTCAGTGTACATCCGGTTTCCGTTTAATAATTTTGTTGTTTGTATAAAAGACCCGGTACAATTCATTCCTGGAGGTCACCAATGAAGAGATTTATAAACATGTGAAGCTATCCACCAATACCGGCAGTAGGCTATTAAGCAAAAGTAGAAATAAACAAACTAGACATGATTAACTAACAGCTATATTTTCCTTGATATCCGATTTAGAGCAATCTCTTGAAGATATTGGTCGAACACCATATGCAGTGTACTATCATTTGCAAAACTATTTACTGGGTTCCTGATAATTTTCAACAGTTAGTTGGTATAACTTAAAAAAAGAGTAAGGGTCAAAGCGCCATTCAGCACACTCAGAAACGCATGTATTGATACCAATATGTATTGGTCGTTTAAACAATTTTATCCAACATCTCAATTTATTTCTTCAAAATTATTAAATTACATAAAATCTGCTCTATTTATTTCCATTTAATTTATATAACAAAAAAATTTCACTCGTTTTTGTTATTAAAATAATAAAACTATTACATAAACGTTCCCCATAAAAACATTAAAATTGAATTATAAACTCAATGATTACAATTTAAGGTGCAAAACTGTGATAATGGGATTATTTCAGCAACAATTGAAAATTAAGCTAATCACCAAAATGCCATTTCGCTACATTGGGACGGAAATACAATAGAACCAATTAGGATTGCGTGATCAAATGCTCTAACGTTTAGTTTTAAGACATTATAAAATAATATATATTTTGTTACCAATTTCGTTTCCATTCATTCTAAAATTGATTGTCTATTTTAATTTTAATATATGAATAATTTGCGTTTCTATTTTAATTTAAGACAATTAAACAATTAAATTTTGTTTATATAATTTGAGCTAGAAATATATAAATATGTACGTTTAACGTATGCGTATACCTTTTAGTATAAACAAAAAATTGATAGATGTTTTTGATTAGCTAAGTGCTTTCATTTTTTTGAATATTTTTTTAAGTTTGAGTGATTGTTGAACGTTGGATCATGCAATGGTTGGATATGTCACGTGATATTTTGTTCGTGCAACTGTGGAGTAATGTTTTGAGATTATGAAAAAAATTGGTATTATTTCACGTGTACCGAATTAATTAAAAAGCGATTCAAACAACTCATGTACTGCCCTTAAGTAACAGCTTTTCTCAATTAAGTTATTGATGTTTAGTTATTTGTACTATACCATTTCTGCACACAACTTTCTAGGTCACTTGTTAGTATATTGATCATGGTGTCTGATAGTAAAAGGGTTACATTTGAGTAGAGCGTTTCGATCATAACCATATAAGTTAGAGATTTCTGGTACCAAAGAGCGTAATGATATAGCTTGGAAGTAAAAAAAAATTTGTTTTGCATACTACATAAAATGAGATAAAAATTCCGAATAAAACCAAAAGAGTGTTCACTCACCAAAATTTAAATAGTCAAACGCAACAACAATTTGATATTTTAAAGCTGAATCAGCAGAATTGCTTGATGAAGAAAAATGCCACAAATGTTTTCATGGTAGTACAATTAGAATCTTCAGTGTTCTACTTGAACTATAAGTTTTTCATCTTTCTCGGTAACCTGAAAGCCAAATCTGGGTAGTGCTGGGTGGTACTGTAGGAAACCAATCGAACGGGGAAAACTTTTGTGCATTGATAAGAATAATTCATGATTTTTCAAAAGTTTAATTTCAGTACTATACAAATATAATATTTAGACTAAATAAAAGTAACAGTTTTCCCTATCTATTTTTCGGATTTTATAATTTTTACCACAACAAACATTACATCAACCAATTTAGAATTTTCATAAGATGTAACAACGCTAACTAAAATATTTAAATTGATATTCAAAAACTCTATATCACTTAACATAATTATTTGTGTATAATTTTATCCCAAATTAAAAAAAAATAAAACAACAGAACATTAAATTATAACAAAAACAAATTAAATTCCGTTTAAATAAAAACAACATAAACTATTAATCGTAGGAAAATTATTTCTGAGTGATTTTTTTTTCATTTAATTTACGTAATACATAAATTTTTTTTTTACTTTAAAATTTAGTCAATTATTGTTATTACTATTATAATTTTCTTATGTTTTATATATTTTGGGTTCTATTGTCTATCATTATATTATATTTTTTTTTTTTCGTTTTAAATTTTTAATAAAAACAAAATGAAAATAATAATTTAATAATAGTTATGGATTAAATTTGAAGTTGAAATAAATTAGTTGTCTGACAGTTTTTATTTTTTCAAATGTTAATCCTTACAAATATGTTATAATGGGGATAGGTTTTTTCTCTTATTAAAGGGCTTTCAAAAGAATATGAAGTTGCAGTGCAATACAAACAAAATCGTTTTCTTCTGTCTCTATTTGTGTTAAATTAAACCCGCTTACTTCATGATTACAACGTGCAACTAAGGCAAGCTATACCGATTTTGAGGTATTGAAATCAGCCAAACCCGAGATATCAATATAACGATCAGTATCGGATTTTTTTTATTGGAAAAAAAAGAATTCACATACCGGATGCATTTTTGAGTTAGGAAAATTTCAAGTTGCGGGAAAAAGCGTTAAGCGTAATTTACAAAAAACTTCTTCAAACGAGAAGATATTTATATATATCAGATAACTTTCAATCTTCAATTTTTAAAGCAACAAATGTTGCATTCTAACGTCACCGAGACTACTGAAAAATGTTCGTGACAGCATTAATATATGCAACAGCTTATTTATGCCATTAATCTGACTGTAAGTTTGAATATAGATGTTTTCGTTTGGTTTACAAGACTGCGTTGCGAAGCGTTTAAAATAATATGTTTTTTACCCATTCGAATAGTATATCATATGATGTACTACTCGAATGAGTAAACTCTGAACTCTACTTTAGCACTCTTTAAAAATTTATTTTACACCACGCAGTTTTCTATAAATTAAAAAAGTCAGACAAGTGTAAATAAAATTCGCTCGCCAAGGGTTCCGTAGATGTAAGGAACACAAACAATATCAAAATAATTGACATAAAGTTGTGTTGTAAAGATCATAGATGCATAAAAAATAAATGGTTCATCGTAAATATCAATAGCAAATGACAATCGCATCGAAATTGATCGAAATGATATAAAAAGTATTACTTTAGGTTAAATAACGACTCAATTTCACCAAATGGTTTATATTGGAAAAAAAAAATTCTGTTAAACAACGTCAAAAACTGAGCATCGCATAGTTCTAAAAAAATTGTAACGTTTCTGAATTTTGGTGCTCTTTCAAATGACATCCTTTCCTATCCACTCGTCAAAACCGTTTTTCACCCTTCATCTTTCCCATCTCCTAAACACACAGAAATAAAATCACTTGAGTCTTCACTATATTTTTCGCTAAGAGTTTATCAAATTTCCTATCTCTATGAATCTTTTCAAGTTTTTCTGTCAATCAACAAAGAAACGTAGGGAGACCAGCTTTTTGTTGCACTTTTTTGACAATAATTCAAAAACTGTGCATTGCAAAATTCTAAAAAAATTGTTGTGTTTCTAAATTTTGGTGCTCTTTCAAATGACTGGGTTTTAAATGGTGTCCCTACGCCTTCTCATTTCAACCCCTTTAATAAATATAATTATTTGTATTTGACTCTTTATAATACAGGGTGTTTCATAATATATGCGCAGGACTTCAGGGTGTGATAGCTCGTCTAAAAATATGAAAAAAAGTTTCCTTTAACTAACCCTCTAAAATGCACCATTTTTGAGATACAGGGTGTTGAAATTGAAAAAAAATGCATTTTTTGCGAATATCTCCGGAACCGTTTATCGTACAGACAACAGCTTTCGTAAGCATTTTCTACTCATAATAAGCAATGTTTTGTGCTAAAATTTTTTTTGAAGTCTTAATTGGTGAAGGTTTTGGAGAGGTAGTGGGTGTTTTTCTCCCCAACTTCTACGCTACTTGTAGTCTGTAGTTTTCAAGATGACTAATGTATTCCTTTTATCTGCTTTGGTTATTGTGGCATGGTTATGTTTGATCTTGTCTTGTATACTGCGTATTGTTTTTATTTCTTTTTTGTTGATGGTTTTTGAAATGTTTAAGTTGTTATTTTTTGTTGATATTTCATTAACTATTATTGATCTGATTTCATTTTGGTGGTGAATGTTAGTATTCAATATTGAATTTTCTATTTCTAACAGATTTTTATTTATTTCTTTTCTTGTGTTGTTTGGTTATAAACCGTATTTCAATCATTTTTCCAATAGTTAAGTTTCTTGATTGTTAGATTGTATTTCAGTGTAATTTTCTATTCTATTGTTATATTGTGGCGGTCTATATTGATTTGCTATCTTGTTATCAAAAACTAACAACAAAAAAAAAATAAAAACAATGCGCAGTATACATAACAAGATCATACAAAACAATGCCACAATAACCAAAGCAGATAAAGGGAATACATTAGTCATCTTGAATACTACAGACTACAACAATAAGATAGATGAATACATCATTAATAACAGCATCGAAAAATTAAGTAAAGATCCAACGAATGAATTCAATGCACAAATAAAAACAATTATCAACAAATCTATCAACATATTAAGTGATAAGAACATAAGGTATAACAAAATGATAAGACCAACAGTACCAAATATAAGAGGATTACCAAAAAAACAAACCAGATACACCGATAAGACCATTAATTAATTTCACCACAGCATCATCATACAGAATAGCGAAGTACATAAACAAACTATTGAAGTTTCACATAAAATTTGATAACAGTTATTCAGTCAAAAATAAAACAGAATTTATCAATAGAATAAAACCAATAAAAATACCTCACAACGCAAAATTAGCATCGTTTGATATAACCAACATGTATTCTAACATACCAATAAAAGATATAATAAATATAACAAAAAATATGTTAATAAAAATGGTTTAAACCCAAAACTATTTCACACATAGCAATGAGTATTATCAACAAACAGAAGGATTGTCTATGGGAAGCCCACTATCTGGAACTTTAGCCGTAATATATCTCCATGATTTTGAAACAAAATATATACATAATAACATAAATCCACACAAAGAAAAAATCATTTATTGGTATCGCCACGTTGATGATATAATTTTATTATTCAAAGGAACGAAAAGACAGCTTAATCTTTTACACCAATACATAAACAGCATAGAACCTTCCATTAAGTTCACGTTAGAAAATGAAAAAAATAACACAATAAATTTTTTGGATTTATCAATCAAAAATGTAGATTCAAAACACACATTCAAAATATTCCGAAAACCAACCCAAACGGATCAAACAATAAATAATTAATTACATCATCCATACCAACATAAACTAGCTGCATACAACCACATGATCAATAGATTTAACAACATACGAATGAATTCAGAAAATTATCAAAACGAATTAAATAACATAAAATACATAGCCAGTAAAAACGGATATAAAAACGAAATAATTGACACATTAATTAGAAAACATAAAAACAAGAAAAATTTGCAAGCCCTAACAACACTGAGGAATGAAGAAAACTTAGCAGGCAAAAAATACATAGGCGTAACATATAATAAAACAACATTCAAAATAATGCAAAAAACTTTCTAAAAATATGGATATATTGCAGCTTACAAAAACAAAAATAAAATAGATAGTTACCTTAAAAACCCAAAGCTTAGACACAGGTGTTTATAAGCTTGCCTGTGATGACTGCAGTAAATTTTATATAGGTCAGACGGGGCGGTCCTTCACAAAAAGATTTATTGAACCTACCAGTGAAATTAACAAGAGCGATCCAAAATCCAGATATGCCCAACATTTAAAAATAGAAAAACACAAACACACCAATATCAACACAAATTTAACCACATTACATAAAAAAAGAAAAGGACAACATCTAGATAGATAGGCAGAAATAGAAATATATAAACATAAAAATAATAGCAACATTTTAAATGATAAAATCAACACTACAACTAACAAAATATATGATATAATAATAAAAATAGCAGCTGAAATAATATATAAGTAATAGTTTAAGCAAAAATTGGAATAATAATTTAAGAACTGAGGATGACGTAAGTCGAAATCGATATTCAATAGAATAAAAAATCAAATTTAAATTGTTACTATAAGGAAGTTTATATTATTATTAATAAAATAAAAAATTAAAAATAAACAGTAAAAAGTATATTTTTAAATATTGCATTTTTAAAATATACATATATAAATTTTTGTGGATTTGCATTTTTAAGCCCGAGTTATTTGTTAAATAAAAAGTTGGTCATGTTATCATCCTCGAGTTGTTGTTGAAATACAAAAAATTTAATAAATTATTAGTTACACAAACTTATCATTAAAATAACAACTTACCTATGACATTATCAAGAACGGGATCTACATATAGTAACGTCCCCTCCCTATCTGTAAGAAACAAATTATAATCATTCATGATTTTAAAAATATTAATGTTTTGACTGGCTTACCTGATTTGTTCGGATTGTTGATTCTGCTTGATAATTATGATTTTTAATCTACTAAAGTCATAATGATTTCGTATAAATTGACACAACAATCTGTTCTAGTTTTTCTTGATAATTTTTTCATTAAAAATTATGTGACAAGTTATTTTACTGATAATGTTTTACTTTATTTGAATTTTAATTTAATCCAATGAAATTTTCTAAAATATAATGACATCAATCAATTACACCAATCACTCTTGAATTATACCAACTTGAATTATACCAACAACTTATTATACGCCTGGTCTACAGTGATATTAGTTAATTATCAAATAATTATGAAATAATTAACTGATATCACAGGAGGCCAGACGTATAATTCATAAAAAATATATAAACAAATGAAAAATGGCAAAAAATTTTCTAAACGAATTCCCCTCGTTCGTTGATAAATTCTCATAATTTTTTGGAAAATTCCTCAACCAAGTGGTATTGATAATAGACCTCGGCCTACAGACTCATGCTTTTATAAATATTCTTGCTTTCGAAATTTTTGGCAAAAAATTGTTTCGCCCTTGGGAAGTTACAACTGATAATTTTTTTTTTTATAAAATGTGTTGTGCCGTAGGAATTACAATATGTGTCACAACAACACATAAAAACCTTTTAAAACCAAGGTCACACAACAACAAGCGTTTGAAGGTGTTGATGAACGCAAATTTGTTTTTTTTGTTTTTTCTATATTTTTTTATAGCAGGCCCATTTTTTATGTTAGGATAGAGAAAATAAAAATAAAATGAAAGGTTCACAGCAAATTTGTTTTAACAATTTGCAGGAACAAAACTAAAATGTGGTTGCCAATAATTCAGCTAGTGGTGTATTCCTTGATCATCAGACACACTTCCTTCCTCAATGATTAACGGCTATACATACAGTTATATTAAGGCTCAATTCTTCGAGTAAGCAATAACGAGGCATCAGTAAGGAATGCTGCATACGTAAGATATCACCATAGCTAGTGATATCTCACTGCTATTGCCAGTGGTATGTAATATCTCACGTTAGCTAGTATGTCAATAGCTGGGGTACGCGGGGTTGTCACCGCCGTAGATCAAAAAGAAAAAAAAATTACAAATAAAAAAAATTGATTCCTCTATGCGGGTAAAAATTAGGGGAAAATTCTTAAAATTATAGAAAAAGAACAGAAACTTATCTAATATAGAA
Organism: Diogma glabrata; assembly: GCA_963693315.1. Lineage (NCBI taxonomy): Eukaryota > Metazoa > Arthropoda > Insecta > Diptera > Cylindrotomidae > Diogma > Diogma glabrata. The sequence continues at coordinate 94,804,660 of OY856187.1, forward strand.
TTATTTTATTTATAAGTAAACAATATTTTTTGACATTTGCTAAATTTTTCGATGTTTGTTTGAAAAAACAGTGGTAGACCTCAAGATATTTCCTCATATATTGGGTAAATTTGATTAACAGTAGATTATGACGTTAAACATTTGTTACAAAATAAATCATATAAAAATTTTGTATGTGGAAACAGAGTGATGAGAGATAGACAGGGACCAGTATGAGAGATCCATCACATGAAAATCACATACGAGATGGGTCACTTAGACCAAAACCAAAATATTTAATTTTAAATTCTAAAGAAAATGTTACTAGTTTCTTTGTTGTTTGAACTCAGTGTACATAGGCTACAGTGTTGTAAAACTTATAAATAGTGGTAATAAATCAATAATAAAAAAATTAAACCAAAATATTTGTGCGCAATATTCTGCATTTCTGGTGTCGCTCTCTTGTATCATAGTTGTAAAATATGGAGGAGCTGAAATCTCACAGCTCTGAGATATAAAAACTTCGGTCTGGGTTAAGGATTTTGATATAGTTTTCGACAAACAACTTTTGTGAGGACATGGTTTTTAGTTTTGGGCAGCGATGTATATCAAACATAACTCTTTGTTAAAGTACAAGTTTGATTTTATCTCTGTTTAGAAATTTATTACAAAACTAACATGAAACATCAATACGTTGCCGGAAAATTATAACAGATCATAAATTAACATAATTTAGTAAAAAGATGATACACTCAGCCAACTACTCAAAAACCTCTCCATTTAGCGTTTCGAGAAAATATTACAAAATCACAATTTCATATTTCTTTCAAAATTCCAAAAATATTGTAAAAATTGAATAAAACCAAACACTTTTTCAAAATTCTAAAAATATTCCAAAAATTAGAATAAAATCAAATATTTAAACTTTTTCTAAATTCTAAAAATATTCCAAAAATTCTTACAAAATCAAAAATTGAAACTTTTTCCAAAATTATAAATATTATAATAAAATTTAAAATTTTTCAAAATTCTAAAAATATTTAAAAAATTCTTACAAAATCAAAAATTGAAACTTTTCCAAAATTCCAAAAATATTTCAAAAACTATAACAAATTCAAAAATTTCCATGTGCAATTATATTTACGTAAACAAACAGCTACATTTTTTTTGCCAAAAAATTATCTAAACAAATAAATGAAATCATTTTTTGACATACTTAACAATATTTTTTTGACCATCTTATAATGCAATAAATTGTCAATAATAATCATTTCATGTTCATTATACATTTCATTTCATACAAATAACTAATTTTATTTTTTTCTAAAAAAATAAATGCGAATCATTCTTTTGACTCACTTGACATTATTTTTTTGACTAACTTATAATTCTCAACAATAATAATAAAATTTCATGTCGTACAAATAATTAATTTTATTTTTCCAAAATAAATAAAAATCTTTCTTTTGACATACTTGACAACATATTTTTGACAAACTTATAATGCCATAATTCTCAATGATAATAGTAAAATTTCATGTCAAACAAATACTTAATTTCATTTTTTTTCCAAAAATTGGGTAAAAAAATTTATAAAAATCTTTCATGTGACAAACTTGACAACATTTTTTTGACAAACTCATAATGCAATAATCTAGTTTTTGATCTCACATACTAATCCCGACCATCCAGATTCCTTTAAATTCTTTGTTCCAACTCATTATCACCTAAAATGAACGTTTTTTTTGCCAAAAATATGCATATTTCCTTGTTTTGACACACTTGACGATTTTTTTGCACACTTCCGGTACAGTTCGAACACGTCGTCCTTCCGGCTCTTACCATTGAGTAAGCCTGTCTTAGAATCCAAAATTTTTCAAATCCCTTCAGTCGTTTTCTAGATTTCGTCGGTTGTGACGGCCGGCAGACAGATATACATTTTGTTTTTGCTTTTTTAGAATCAGTAGGTCCTAAAACGTCGAGAAATGCCAAAAAAGTTGGAGTAAGAATTTCAATTTTAGCTCATGAATGTAATACTTAGGTCTCTCAGACCGATATAACATAAACAAAACAAATAACAAAAACATTTAACATCCAAAATCTTTCGAACGCGAAAAATAATTCCAGTTATTATTTAACTTGACTTAGTGTGTTGTGTTTTTTGTCATGGTTTGTTTATATTTATAATTACTCCGTTTTTATTACAAATTTCACCAAGTTAATGGTTTAACTTGGGAATGATACAATTTATGAATTGTAACGGGACATTATTTGAAATTGGCACATTACAATTCAACTAAAATTACTTTGTCTTAATCGCAACTCCTGTGGATACAACAAAGTATTTCAACCATAAAGGAATCAAAAAGAAATGAATATTTTTTGGAATCACCTTCTTAAGTAGCCACGGGAATAGATACATTTTACAAGAGGCAGTATCATGGAAGTGCCGTGGGTGAACACTTTTGAACGGTACGATCTTCAATCATAGTAATAGCATATTCTTTGATCTAATGATCAAGAAATATGCCACTAGGTAGTTGAATTGTATTGGCGACCAGTACAGTTTTGTTTCTGCAAATTTTTAAAAAAATTTGCGTTTTATCTCTTATTTTATTTTTATTTCCTCCATTCTATCATAAAATGTACATACGTTATATATCATTATATGATAAAATTTATTTTTTAGTTTTCCAAACCTTAAAAAAGAAATAAAAACAAAAAAAAATTAAAATTTTGATCCATCAACACCTTACAACATGCATGACCGACTAATTTAAAATCGATTTTACTGATTCCAAAAGACATAACAAATAAAAAGTATATGGTGTTGAATAGTTTAATAAATAGGCCTTTAGGGTCTAATTTATGTACTTGTCAGTTGTTTTTAAGCAAAATCAACATAAAGATTATTTGCACTCTGGTGTTCCAATTTTAATATTTTCCAGCTGGAAATCGGCAAGCTTGTTCGGATAATATTTGGTCTACAATTTAATTAATTTTTTGTCAGTCATCGTTGGGCCTATGTGGTTGGTAACATCATCAAAAAAACGATTCGTCTTTGACGTAGCTTACCCTAAAAACAAGGTTATGTATATAAGCCTTAAATAATAAGACTCTTTCTTTCTCTATTTGTATAAATAAATTAAAATTATATAACACCCGAGCAGAAATTTGAGTGGAAACATTTTTCTAATGTAATAATTATATTTGATATAGTGGTGGTGATTGTGTTGCTTCCTCTGGCTTTTGGGGTCATCAAAACCCCTGTCGTTTGTTTATTTGAGTTCGTTTTGAGTTCGGGCAAATGGTGCAATTAAACATTTGTCATGGGATGAAGAGACATAATCGAATTCACAAACTGAGCATAGTTGGAATTTCAATCTCAAGGCACGATGATTCTAACGCCATCATCGGGACGCACGGTATTCATAATGTTTTAAAAAAGTTTCAGTAAAATCAATTTGTTATTAAACGCTGCAGCATGAGAACAGGTTGAAAAAATGAACAAAACAACAGCAATTGAATATTTGACTACCGAATACTTCATTCGAAACCAAAAAAAAATCGTTAACTTAATTGAAAAGTTTTACCGAAATTTTATCAAAATCACTTACTACTTGTAAAATTCTGTGAGGAAAAAGTCCTTCAACAAAGTAGAAAAAATTGTTTTCATCAAAGTGACAAACGATTATTGGGATGCAAAAATATAGAAAATTGCACAGTCAACTTTTTCGATAAATAATGCAGTTCTATATAGTTAAATAATTGACTGGACTAAAACCACTATTTATATATTTAAAAAACCTTTTTTTGCCATACCAGAGCACTGGGTCTTAGGATGAACAGAACCTTCCCAGAATCGCCTCAGGAATGTTATAGTAATTTATTTGAAGATCAATACAGCAATTGAACTCTACTTGTTCAAGATGGGGGTTCTCATATTTCCCATAGATACCTTTGGTTCTCTGCTTCACGTTGGAGACACAGACTTCCTACAACCACAAACTAAACAATAAAATAATTTTATTTTGAAATAAAAACAAACAAACAAACTACTTTGACAACTTGTGAGTTTTAAGAAATAACAAAAAACACGTAAAGATTAAAAGATCATTAAAATATTCCCGTTCATGCAATTTTTCTATGGTTGATTTAACAGTATGTATAAATGATTAGTTCTCTATGTTACGATTACAATTTTTTTTGTTCATAACGGTACTTTAAATTTGTTAACTGATTGACCTATATAATCCAACCAAAACAACAACCATATCAAATTATTGCATAAATTTGAAACAAAAACTTTTGCTAATTAAAGCCCACACTCATCAAAATCTTAATATCCATATCATATTTCCATCATAACAAGTAATAAATCGCTATATTAACCCAATCATAAAAATATTCATTAATAATTTTATTGTGCTTATTATATTTAGAGGGCTGGACAGATACTATAAATTCATTGCAACAAAAATTAATTTACTTCCAGTTCAATTAGTTACAGCACGAATTTGGTAATGAATTCAATTATGAGTTTTTTTGTTGTTTTGTTCTAAAATAGTTTTGTTTACAGAAAAAAAAATTTTTAATTTTTGTTAACCTCACAAAACGATCGAGGTCAATCAAATATTTAACTTGAACTAGCAAAGAATTTATAGAAAGAAATTTGTAAAAAAATTTTGGGTTACCATCACAATTTTTGTTTTGTTTTTCGTGTCCAAAGTTTTTAATCAAAATATTTTACTTGTAGTTAATGATGGTGATTAGTGTATGACCGACTGTGAATTGATTAAACATAAAAGTGTTATATGTAGGTAATAGACAAAAACAAAAATAGTTTAAACTTTTTGGCTCAGATTTGTACATTTTTGGCAAGCTTTAGTTTTAAGGCTATTCTTTTGAAAATGTACATATTTTGTCGATTTTTTTTTAATCTGCAAATTTGGTATGTTATTGGTCGGTATTAACAAAAGAATTTTAGCGAAAGTATTCATAATGGTTTATGGGAATTTATGTGTGCAAATGCGAAATGCAAATTAAATAGTTTACAGAAAACATTCTTTGGAAGCTGGATATATGAATTTTTTTGTTGGATCACACTTTGCTTTAAATATTTGCAGAATCTAGCTACCGCCTCGAAGCTCTTCTTATTTTATTATTATGCAATGTTAACAATAAAAAAAAAGAATGATTTTTTTCCTAAAAAAAACAAAATGTATATTGTCCATTGAGATAAATTTGGGAAATCGCTTCTTTATAGCATCTTACTTACAAACTTGCCAGCTACCTTAAATTTTTTACATAATACAGTTCCACCAGCAATCGGTGCAATGATATCACTTTAACAAAACCTTTTTTTGTTCTTAATTGCCATAACAAAAATTATAAAATTTTCGCAATGTTGAATTTAATTTGCAAAATAATTAACAACAACAACAATAAAAATTGATCTGTAAAACAAAAAGTATAAACTTAAAATTTTTACATCTTTACCTTAAACGTTTTTTATCTTAGTACAAATATCAGATAATAAATTTATGCAAGGAAAAAAATTTAGATTTGCATGAAAATAATTTCTGGGTTCGTTTTTTTTGTATATTTTGAAATAGTTTTTCATGTACTTAGTATCTAAGATTTTTCTCATGTCTCTTAGAAATATAAAATCTTTGTATGTAAGATAATAACATTTTATAAGATTTCACATTTCTTTTTAATTCGTGTTTTTTGCTGTTGATTTTTTTTAGGTAAACGTTAGTTATTTTATCGATTGCAAACTTTAATTTTTATTCTTACAGCTCAATAAAAAAGAATTATGGATGAGATGAGAATGGATTACGTAAAAGGGTGTTTCAGCACCTGCACATTCAGCACATGCATTTGCCATAATTTTTTTTCACTTTACGTGATGACGTTAAATTGAAACACTTATTTTAATTTCAACAAATCCATCCATTATTTCCTATCCCGTTTGCTCTTCCTAGAGAGCTGATAGTTGCTTCTTTTCCCAACACGGCAAAGGCCATGTTTATTAATAGACGAGGGATTATTAGCGTACAAAAGTATGTATTTACTTTCGAAAACCTGTATAGTTAAACGGATTTGAATGCGGTTTTTTGCATTCAATTTAGAAAGTCAATCTTAAAATTTGTTTGATGTTTTTCACACCCAGATCGGCTTTATTGTATTTCTGCAGCTAAAAAATGCATTTTTGTAAGTGCATTTTTTAGAATAATAAAAAAATTATAATTCGGTAAATAATAGCCGAAACGCACCCAAATCCATTACTCAGGGGTTTTTGGGGTCGCTGATCACGAATACGATGTCTAAAAAGTCATACCGTAGACTTGGATAGGTCATATACAGGTTACTATACAGCTTCTCCTTGACTTTTGTCAAAATTTTCTATACAAAAGATCCAATATTTGTTATTGGGGGGTTTTCGCGATCGCTGATCATCATTATGATATTTAAAAATGTACCTGACGTACCTGGGGATCATGGCGACCTGATTATGAAGATCGTCTCCTGCAGTTTTCTTTAAATTTCTTATCAAAAGCATTAAAAATCTTTACTCGAGGGCTTTCGAGGTCGCCGATCACGAATATGATGTTTAAAAATTCACCTAATGCACCTGGGGATATCAACGACCCGATAATAAAGATCATCTACTGGAGTTTTCCTTAAATTTTTTATGGATACTATTAAAAATCATTTCTCGAGGGTTTTTGTGGTCGCTGATCACGAATATGATGTTTAAAACTTCACCCGACATACCTGGAGATCATATCGACCTGATAATCTACTGGAGTTTCCTTAATTTTTTTATCAAAATCATTAAAAATCATTACTCGGGTGTTTTTGGGGTCACTGACCATGATTATGGTATTAAAAAATTCCCTGACATACCGGGGACTTATAATGACTTTATTTTTATTATCATCTCCCGGAGTTTTCTTACCCGGTTATTATTTTATAATAACTAGCAGGACCCGGCGTGCTTTGCTACGCTTATATATAAAGTTTTTGAGCAGACATTTTTGTAGTAGTGGTTTCAAAAAGTGGTAATGAGAAAGAGCAGCATAATTTTTAATTTTACTTCTTAAATATATGAATGAAAAATAAACAGCACTCTAGCTAATTTGTTCGGATATATAAAAATTAGCGATTAAATAAGTTTTCAAGTAAGCAATAAAACAATTTAAATGACTTGTTGGAATAGTAGAGGTGTCTCATCTCTATATAGAACATTATACAGAACAAAAATGGATTCACAAATGTTCACAGTGCTCATGCATTGTATTTGTACCCGACACGAAACACACAAAAACTGGTCTAAAGAAGTTTTTCTGAGAGAAAATGATAAATGCTGTAAAATTGCAAAATTCAAGTGAATTACAATAATTACTTTGATCTTAATCACTCAGAAAATCTCTCAAAATTTTATTTTTTACACCAAATAGCGTAAAAGTTTTGTTTATTTAGCATCCGTCGCATATTGCCGCTATCTCATAAGAAAAAAAACTCGAGAAAACTCGTAAAGATAACATTCAATTCACATTGTGTCATTTTTATTGCAACTTATTTGTTTTAATATGGAACGAATTTCAAAATGTCGTTTTAATTCTATTTATTTATTCGACTACTTGTGGGTACACTATATTTTTTATTTTTCCGTCTGATATGTACATGAATAAATCAGAAGGTTTTCCTAACGCGCCAGCCATATACAGTTGTCCATGTGTGAAGAACGGATTCTCCAAATCTAGTCCACATACTTGCAGTAACTGTCCGTGTGCTTTGTTGATGGTAATTGCAAAAGCGAGTTGCAATGGAAACTAAACTAAAAAAATCCTTTCACATAATAATGTACGACATAGGGCAATATTTCATGATAGGATGGAGGAAATAAAAATAATATACTTTTTTTCAAATTTGCTTTTTAAGTTAAAATAAGGTTCCTTTATAATAATCCAAGTAGAGTACTCCGAGGCAAGCTCTGACAAGCGTCCCTGACAAGCAGGCCAATCCATTAGACTGATTTCTCTACTCCCAAAATCGCAAGCGATCACCCCTAACGTTGTTAAAGGCTCCCTCAATATCGCGATAAATAACCAAGGAGTGAGTATTCATTATATTTCTAGATATTTCTAATTTGGAAGTTTGACAGAGTACAAATCTTTTTCAACCGACTTTCCTTAGCAGTAGGTATTCATGTTAAGATGGTGACAACCTTGTAGGTTTGATTGAACCTCTCATAAGTTTTCTATTAATTTTTCAGCGTTTTCAAGAGAAAAGAGCAGAGACAGATAGGCCTAAGGTCTATGTGATTGCAATGATATTTTTTGCTCACCTAGGAATGTGACATAGTCAAGACTTCTAAAAATCACTAACAGCCAGGGAATGGTTAGGTCAATGGTTTTTCGAATTATCGCTGGCATAACTCTATATGGTCCAGCAGACAAAAAGGGCTTAAACTTTTTAACAGCCTGCAAGATTGTACCAGCAGCAATGATTTTTTCAGCAAAATCATGACTAGCACTGTTACCAGGCGTCACCACCGCAGATACCTCAGGGCAGTCCGGGAAATTCGTTTTTAGCAGTCGTTGAAAATAACTCGTGATGGTGGGACAAGTGTATAAAATTTTACGAAGGCTTGAAACCTCAGAAGACCCCTTTATTTCGTTACAGTAACGCTTCCAGGAATCATTTCTCAAGTCATACTTATAAGTTTTAAGGACTATCCTATAGGATTTCCAGTTCAAAAGGTTCTTGCACTCCTGGCGAAAATTGTGAAGTTTCTTGGTCCGCCATGGTGGATATGATTTGCTCTTCGGTCTGCTGGGTCAGTCTCGTAATTTACCCAAGCTGCAATTATTGGGTGACCTAACGTCCAATTAGAATTGCAGATAACGATGATCAGAAAAGGAGTGTTATTTAGACACTATCCAATTAAGTGCTATAATATCTTACTAGACATAAATTTAGAGACAAAAATAACATTCATCACTTCTTATCTATTAGAGAAATATAATCTAGAAGTAACTCACCTGGTACATTGATCTCGCTGCTGCTCCTTTGGCATGAACAATCTTCCCAACCTCCAGAGCCCAACATCTGACCATGCACTTGATTCATGACTAATGAGTAATGAAAATACTAACCAAACAGGAAAGCGGAAACCGGAAAGCGGAGCATCCCATTAGATTTTCCGGGCCTGGATTTGGTAAAACGTTTAGCTAAATATGGTTAGGCCGAAATCGCTAAATCCTAATCAATTTTATCGGAATTTGGTATCTTACCATTTAAAAGCTTTCCATGTTTACTTCTGGCATTTTTTGAACGCTTGAAAGCTTAAAAGACTTGGACGACCTACCACATCTGCGTATGTGTCCCGATTTGCAGTGTTCTGAATGACACTTCCAGTGCAGCTGGACATCAACTTGATGAGTTCTTAGAAGTACCGGACATTCCCCTTCTTCTATAGCTACGTCTTTTTCGACGAATTGCATGACACCTTGATCCAACCCGTTTGCTATCATTTTGCGTGATCCATTCCACACATGGATCACTATCACACGTGCAAGGAGGGAGCACTTAGATCCTGAGTCAATTAGTATTATTTAGCATTGTATCACCTTATTAATAGAAACAAATTAATGACTTGAGTTGCTGCCAACTAGTATTATTGCCGAAACAAAATAAATTTAAAACTAATCCTCGATAAGTCTAGAATAATTTTTGTACCTCTGTATCATTTTGCACAAGAAATTGAATGTGAAACACGAATTGGATTAACTGGAGCTTAATCCAGACAAATTTTTGGAATTTATTCTTGTTTTGGCTATATGCTCACCAAAAATCTGATTTGTGAGTAAGTTGAAACTACATACTTATTTGTAAAATTTAGTGCCATATCTTAGATGTGTAGGATTATTCAGTTTGGTTGGAATTTTATTATGTGAACATGCGGGAGGGAAAGGGGGGGTGAATTGACATTTCGGAATAAGATCTTGATGAAACTTTGGCAAATGAGCCAAGTTCACTTGAAAATGGAAGATCTGTATTAATTTCAAAATGGGACAAAATGGCAGGGGGTCCCCCAAACACCTCTTTGTTTAAATTCTCAATAACTTCCCAGCCCACCTTTCGATCTTACTGAAACTTGGTATATAAGGTTTTAGTACTGTTTCGAATATTTCTGCACACCATTTTCCAGCTTGTCACTTCCGGCTAAAGAGTTTGTTTTTCAAGTTATTATCCCTACTGTAACCTACAATTACAGATCAATTTTCGTGATAAAAACATTGATAAAAACTTTCAAGTAATATGAAAAGGGCACTATTAGCTTTTGGGGTACATTGGAGAAAGGGCTGAGGGTTCCACCATACAACAGATGTTTTTTTCACCAATGCTTGTTGGTATCAAACAATATTCGTTCGTGAATAAATTTTGATGACATTTTGTAAAAAGATGCAAATATGTCAGGCAAGGAGCTGATTAGTTTTTGAGCGATATTGAACAAAGTGGTGGGGGTCGCTCGAGCTATTGCGTTTTTAAAAGTAAAAGCTTCATAACATCTGTACCTGATAGTGAAATTGGATGAAACTTGGTACACAAGCATTTAATACGGTTCACAACAGTTCTGCATCCCAACTTCTGGTTTGTCACTTCCGGTAAAATTTTCTTTACCCTTTATCGTACAACATAATTTATTTTTGTTGGGATACTACTGCTTGCTTTAATATTACTTCGGCCTGAAAGACCTAAGTATTGCATTCATGAGCTCAAAGTGAAATTCTTACACCCACTTTTTTGGCATTTCTCGACGATTTAGGACCTACTGATTCTAAAAAAGCAAAAAAAAATGTGTGTCTGTCTGCCGGCCGGCCGCCGTCATTACCTACGATGCAGTGATAACCGCTGGAGAGACTTCAAAAATTTTTTTTCTCCAAATAGGTATTCTCAAGGGAGGGTCAGAAAGGACGTTGTGTTTGATAACTGTACCGTAAGCATGTGTCAAAAAATCATTAAGTGTGTCAAAAACAGCATATTTTCATATTTTTTTTTTGCTTAAAAAACGTTCATTTTAAGTGATTACGAGTAGGAACATTAAATTTGGAGAAATCTTGATGGTAGGGATTGGTATGTGAGATCAAAAACTAGACTATTGCATTATAAGTTTGTCAAAAAAATGTTGTCAAGTGTGTCAAAAGTAAGATTTTTATTTATTTTTTTACATAATTTTTTGGAAAAAAATAAAATCAATTATTTGTTTGAAATGAAATTTTATTATTATCATTGAGAATTATGGCATTATAAGTTTGTCAAAAAAATGATGTCAAGTGTTTCAAAAAATGCTTTCATTTATTTATGTACCCATTTTTTTGGAAAAAAAATGTAGCTGTTTTTATGACGTAAATGTAACTGAAAATGAAATTGGACATGGAAATTTTTGAATTTGTTATAGTTTTTGAAATGTTTTTGGAATTTTGAAAAACTACAAACTTTTTTGATTTTGTAATAATTTTTGCAATATTTTTAGAATTTTGGAAAAAGTTTTAATATTTGATTTTGTAAAAATTTTTGGAATATTTTTAGAATTTTGCAAAATTTTAAATTTTTGATTTTATTATAATTTTTGGAATTTTGAAAAAAGTTTGAGTTTTTTATTTTGTTTACTTCTGGCATTTTTTGAACGCTTGAAAGCTTAAAAGACTTGGACGACCTACCACATCTGCGTATGTGTCCCGATTTGCAGTGTTCTGAATGACACTTCCAGTGCAGCTGGACATCAACTTGATGAGTTCTTAGAAGTACCGGACATTCCCCTTCTTCTATAGCTACGTCTTTTTCGACGAATTGCATGACACCTTGATCCAACCCGTTTGCTATCATTTTGCGTGATCCATTCCACACATGGATCACTATCACACGTGCAAGGAGGGAGCACTTAGATCCTGAGTCAATTAGTATTATTTAGCATTGTATCACCTTATTAATAGAAACAAATTAATGACTTGAGTTGCTGCCAACTAGTATTATTGCCGAAACAAAATAAATTTAAAACTAATCCTCGATAAGTCTAGAATAATTTTTGTACCTCTGTATCATTTTGCACAAGAAATTGAATGTGAAACACGAATTGGATTAACTGGAGCTTAATCCAGACAAATTTTTGGAATTTATTCTTGTTTTGGCTATATGTTCACCAAAAATCTGATTTGTGAGTAAGTTGAAACTACATACTTATTTGTAAAATTTAGTGCCATATCTTAGATGTGTAGGATTATTCAGTTTGGTTGGAATTTTATTATGTGAACATGCGGGAGGGAAAGGGGGGGTGAATTGACATTTCGGAATAAGATCTTGATGAAACTTTGGCAAATGAGCCAAGTTCACTTAAAAATGGAAGATCTGTATTAATTTCAAAATGGGACAAAATGGCAGGGGGTCCCCCAAACACCTCTTTGTTTAAATTCTCAATAACTTCCCAGCCCACCTTTCGATCTTACTGAAACTTGGTATATAAGGTTTTAGTACTGTTTCGAATATTTCTGCACACCATTTTCCAGCTTGTCACTTCCGGCTAAAGAGTTTGTTTTTCAAGTTATTATCCCTACTGTAACCTACAATTACAGATCAATTTTCGTGATAAAAACATTGATAAAAACTTTCAAGTAATATGAAAAGAGCACTATTAGCTTTTGGGGTACATTGGAGAAAGGGCTGAGGGTTCCACCATACAACAGATGTTTTTTTCACCAATGCTTGTTGGTATCAAACAATATTCGTTCGTGAATAAATTTTGATGACATTTTGTAAAAAGATGCAAATATGTCAGGCAAGGAGCTGATTAGTTTTTGAGCGATATTGAACAAAGTGGTGGGGGTCGCTCGAGCTATTGCGTTTTTAAAAGTAAAAGCTTCATAACATCTGTACCTGATAGTGAAATTGGATGAAACTTGGTACACAAGCATTTAATACGGTTCACAACAGTTCTGCATCCCAACTTCTGGTTTGTCACTTCCGGTAAAATTTTCTTTACCCTTTATCGTACAACATAATTTATTTTTGTTGGGATACTACTGCTTGCTTTAATATTACTTCGGCCTGAAAGACCTAAGTATTGCATTCATGAGCTCAAAGTGAAATTCTTACACCCACTTTTTTGGCATTTCTCGACGATTTAGGACCTACTGATTCTAAAAAAGCAAAAAAAAATGTGTGTCTGTCTGCCGGCCGGCCGCCGTCATTACCTACGATGCAGTGATAACCGCTGGAGAGACTTCAAAAATTTTTTTTCTCCAAATAGGTATTCTCAAGGGAGGGTCAGAAAGGACGTTGTGTTTGATAACTGTACCGTAAGCATGTGTCAAAAAATCATTAAGTGTGTCAAAAACAGCATATTTTCATATTTTTTTTTTGCTTAAAAAACGTTCATTTTAAGTGATTACGAGTAGGAACATTAAATTTGGAGAAATCTTGATGGTAGGGATTGGTATGTGAGATCAAAAACTAGACTATTGCATTATAAGTTTGTCAAAAAAATGTTGTCAAGTGTGTCAAAAGTAAGATTTTTATTTATTTTTTTACATAATTTTTTGGAAAAAAATAAAATCAATTATTTGTTTGAAATGAAATTTTATTATTATCATTGAGAATTATGGCATTATAAGTTTGTCAAAAAAATGATGTCAAGTGTTTCAAAAAATGCTTTCATTTATTTATGTACCCATTTTTTTGGAAAAAAAATGTAGCTGTTTTTATGACGTAAATGTAACTGAAAATGAAATTGGACATGGAAATTTTTGAATTTGTTATAGTTTTTGAAATGTTTTTGGAATTTTGAAAAACTACAAACTTTTTTGATTTTGTAATAATTTTTGCAATATTTTTAGAATTTTGGAAAAAGTTTTAATATTTGATTTTGTAAGAATTTTTGGAATATTTTTAGAATTTTGCAAAATTTTAAATTTTTGATTTTATTATAATTTTTGGAATTTTGAAAAAAGTTTGAGTTTTTTATTTTGTAATAATTTTTGTAATATTTTTAGAATTTTGGAAAAGTTTGAATTTTCAAGAATTTTTGAAATATTGTTGAAATTTAGAAAAAGTTTAAATATTTGATTTTATTTGAGTTTTTGGAATTTTGATAAAAGTTTGATTTATTTAATTTTTACAATTTTTTTGGAATTTTGAAAGAAATATGAATTTGTGATTTTGTAATATTTTCTCAAAACTCTAAATGAAGAGGTTTTTGAGTAGTTGGCTGAGTGTATCATCTTTTCACTAAATTATGTGGATATATTGTAACGACTCTTCGTTGGTTCTTTTCGATTATTGAGCAAATACGACAGTAAAAAGACGGATCTTTGGTTATCAAAATCTCAAGCTTTATTTGTCAACAAATTACAGCAGCTTCCGATTTTAATTACAATAAAATCTAGGGTCTCCAATTTGTGTACGAGAAATTTCACCGCTTTTCCGCAATTTGAATCAATGAGAGTCGGAATCGTAAAATCTGTATTTACTATTCCACTAGGTTCAAATTCTTTCACTAGTAGTACCATGGCTCAAGAACCACCCAATTATTCCTTATACTTGCGAATATTTGTAAAACACTTTTAATTCCCGCAGGAGGGATCGATTTTGATCGATTATGATCATTGTTGATCTACGGGTCTGACTACCCTGCGTACTCCAGTCCCTGCCATTGACATATGAGTTAGCGTGAGATATCACATACCACTGGCAATGGCAGGAGATGTCATTAGCCAAGATGATATCTTAGGGTGCTGGCGGACGAACTTTAATTAGTCAACGGCAGTACTTCCAGTCTTAGCTGGGCAGCGTTCCGTAGCGGTACCGCGGTTTCGAGGAATCGGACCAACACGTAGTTATGTGTGGGTTTTGTGCCTCGATTGAGGTGGTGGGCGGGGCGTCTGGGGTGCGCTGCATCAGCTGGATTATTGGCATTTAGTTGTGTTTTGTTTTCTGCAAATTTCTCACAATTTGTTTTTCACTTATTATTTTGTTATTATTTCTTGATCTTATCATGAAATATTGGCATATGCCATATTTTGTTGTATGATAGGATTTTTTACTTAGTTATTCATTTTAAAATAAAACATAAAAAAATAAAATAAAACCCTTTTGATATATATATGGCAGTACAACCGAAAAAAAATAAGTCTGCAAGTGGTAAAGCAAATTTGCGCAATCCACCCGCCCATAAAGCGGCACGTCCACGGAATTTGCAGGGACAAAACATATATGAATCAATAAAACATTTTAAAATACATGTTAAAAACATCTGCGGATTAAACGCTAACCATGACCACGTGCAACATCATCTTGAGCACGACAAACCGAACATTCTATTCCATACAGAAACACAAGTTTCTGAAAATTTTCTATTTATAGAATCGCTTAATTCCAAATATAGGCTCTAATCAGCTTTCAAACTGCATCAGGGCGTATGTGCATTCATTCATGAGAGTGTTGCGTACACGCGCTTTCCAAATTTTGAACTACACGGTGACGGCTTCAATACAATGGTTTTAAAGATTTGTCTTCCAGAAATGACTTTTTTTACAATAGCTTTATACCGGTCCCCCAACAAACGTAACCCAAACTTTTTTAATATACTGACAAAAATTGTGGACGAGATTAGAGCAAAGTCCCCTAATTGTGAAGTTATCCTTACCGGTGACTTCAACGTCCACAACAAATTATGGTTGGAATTCTCCAAATCGACCGACGATGTTGACAATAGTGGAAAACTGGTAGAAATTTTTGCCCAGGACCTATTCCAAATTGTTAAAAGCCCGACTTTCACTCCCCGTAATGGCGGTGATAATAGTTTTCTTTTAGATCTCTATCTTACCACAATGCCAGATATTACGAGTGTCGATGTAGCGAAAGGTAGTATTGGAAATTCTGATCATTATTTAATCTCATCAATTATCAAAACTGATTTACTTAAAACTACAGCTCCCAAACCCCGTAAAATATTTCACTACTCAAAAATGGATAAGAGTGGTCTTCAAAATTTTTTCCATGATTTCCCTTTTGACCGTCATTGTTTTTACACTGACAATGTAAATGTTTCTGCTCAAAACTTTACAGAAACCATCCAATTTGCTATCAATAAATTTGTCCCTTTCTCCATAGTAAAACCCAAACAAAAATACTTGTATTCGAAAGCTGTCAAAACGGCACTTAGAAACAAACGTAGATCATTTAATATTTGGATTCATAACAAAACTCCCACTAATCGATCCCAATATCTAAAGGCCAACAAAATATCTAATCAGATTATCTCAAACGAAAAGTCCGAAATTGACAGAGCGAAAGCCTCAAAACTTACGTCTATGTCTATTTCTGACAAGAGTTTTGTACAGTGCCATTAATTCTTTAAATTCTGGTACAAAATTTTCTATTCCCCCTATTATTGATGGTGATTTAATCGTCAATGATCCCGCAAGAAAAGCTAACTTGTTCGCTGAACGCTTTGCTATGAACTCCACTGTTTTGGAAACTCCTAAAGAAATACCCCAAGTCCAGTCTTCAGGAGTTAATATGAATGAACTTCACTTCAAACCCAAAATAGTCGCTAAACTTTTAAAGGGGTTAAACATCAACAAAGCATCAGGAATGGACAATATTCCACCCATTATTTTAAAAACCTTTTTCAAAGAACTTGCACCAACTTTAACTAAAATATTCTACCAATCCTACAAATCTGGTATATTTCCCTCGTGCTGGAAGTTGGCAAATGTCCAGCCCGTCCCCAAAAAGGGACCAAAATCCGATATCTCAAATTATAGGCCAATAGCTTTACTATCAGTCCTATCCAAAGTCCATGAGCATTATATTAATACACATATTTCAAAATTTCTGGAAGAAAATCATTTAATATCCGACAGCCAATACGGTTTTCGAAACAAAAGATCAATTACCGATCTATTAAACTATGTAGCGCATTGTTGGAACAGCATACCTGATAAAGGTGGTGAAACATACGTTATCGCTTTAGACATCTCCAAGGCATTCGATCGAGTCTGGCATGCCAACTTAATCAACAAGCTCGTTGCGTACGGTTTTCATCCCAATGTTGTGAAGTTGATTCAAAATTTTCTATCCAGCCGATACATTTCGGTAACCTTAGACGGATTTTCTTCTGAGTCTAAACTAATTAACGCTGGTGTACCCCAAGGCTCAGTATTGTCCCCAACCCTATTTTTGATTTATATCAACGAAGTGTTGAAAATCACCAGCAACCCAATAAATAGTTTTGCAGATGATAGTACTCTGCACAAGTCGTTCGAGCCCCTTCCTTCAAAAGGCAAAATGCACGAACGAACGAATTAATCCTGCCTGGAGAGACGCTGCCATAAACGTGAACAAAGACCTGAATAAAGTCGCCGATTGGGGTGACAAAAACCTTGTCAATTTCAACTCTACCAAAACACAGCTGTTGATTGTTTCCAGATTAAAGACCGAGTTCTCTAAAGATATTTTATTCAGTATGTGTGATGAACCAATAGGTGAATGTAAAAACATTCGTTTATTGGGTGTCACAGTTTCAAATGACCTACTCTGGAACGATCATGTAACGGCGATGGCAAAAAGCGCGTCTAAAAAACTCGGCCTCCTAAATAGATGCAAAAATTTTTTCACTCCATACCAATTGCTCCATGTTTATAAGTCCTATATTCATCCCTGTATGGAGTACTGCTGTCAAGTTTGGGGTGCTGCCTCTGTTTCCATCTTGGCCCTCTTGGACTCTGTTCAAAAGCGAGCTATACGAATTGTAGGTGATCGAACTTTGACATCAAAACTTGATTCCCTACAACATCGTCGCACTGTTGCTGACCTCGTTGTTTTTTACAAATATCGTCATCAGCAGTGCTCAGATGAAATCAGCGGCATCATGCCTCAAACTTATTCTTACCCCCGTTCCACTCGGCAATCGGCTGCCGCAACCGGTGAAACGGTAAAGATCCCGCGCTGTCATAATGGCAGATCGCAGAGAGACTTCTTGGTCCGAACTGCGTACAAATGGAATAGTTTGCCGGAACACTTAGTCTCAGGTGGCTTCAACCCACAGATGTTTAACAGCGTTAATCTACACCTTAGAACGCCAGTTGTTGTGGGACCCAGGTCTAGACCTAGGTCTTAAAAGGTATTTATGTGTTGTTGTGACACATATTCTAAACCCTATTACACAACACATTTTATTAAAAAAAAAAAAATTGCAAAATTAAAACTGACTATCTGATATTTTGTTCGCTTATTTATATCCAAAAATAAATAAGTAGAAACTTCTGCTAATCCATTGTACTTTCTAGAATAGGCCACACCTCTTTTCATTAATGTAAACATTTGAATTAGCGAACAAATTCTATAACAAATTTAATTTGCATTAATTTATGCAAAATGTTTTAGTTAACTCCTTTTTTAATTCATCTTTGCAATAGTTTGAATGTGGAAAACATTTATGCAGAGTGTATTGGTTATTTATGAGTAAATTAAATTAACCCATTCTGGACGAAGTTTATTACAATATGATCTGGAATATTTTTCCGACAACGGATTGATGTTTCTTGTTAGTTTTGTAATTAATTTCTAAACAGAGATAAAAAAATACTTGTACTTTAACATAGGGTTATGTTTGATATACATTGCTGCCCAAAACTAAAAACAATGTCCTCATAAAAGTTGTTTGCCGAAAACTATATCGAAATCCTTGACCCAGACCGAAGTCTTGATATCTCAGAGCTGTGAGATTTCAGCCCCTCCATATTTTTATAATTAGAACTACGTGAAATCTGTAACATTGGTTAGCCATTAATTAAAGCATTTGATGGATTTTAGCTCACTTTATATCCAGATCACTATGTTTCCAGAGCTGTGGTGAAGTCAGCCTATGCATCAACGTCGCATTATTTTGTTATAGATTTTGGAAATACCAAATCGAACAACTTGCTATTGAAAATTATTCCTCTTGCAGTGATGGGGTTAAATTTGTGATCTTTAAACTGTTAAAAGTGTAGATATTGGTGTAGATATTAGTGATTTGTGGGTGTAGATATTAGTGATTTGTGTAGATATTGTGAACTGTGTAGATATTAGTGATTTGTGGGCATGGTATCATGTCAGAAACCTAAATATGCATATCTCATATAACAAGAAATACATATAATCAAATAAAAAACATTCAAATAGTTTATTAATCTCAAGTATAACCATTTAAGACCACCATAAATAACTACACATCAATCATTTTTTCAATAAAATTTTTTTTTATCATTCAACCAAATCGGTTAAAGTAAATATAAATATTTATCACAAATTAGAGATTATGTTTCTATAATTTCTCTTCCGCCTTCAAATACAATACAAAAAATGAAATCAAATAAAACTACATCTAATTGAATTAATCCAACAGATCGTGCATCAAATTGACCTAGCTAATGTCACAACATCAATAAACAAACAAAAACTACATAGTGCTCCAACAATTATTGTTACAGATTTATTTTTGTTTTATCGTTAACATAAAAATATGTTCAAGTAAATAAATTACTCGGATGTTGTTCCGGTTCCTTAATTACACAATAATCGGCATTTTCTTTTTATTTTATTTTAGTTCTTTATTATCGTTTTTCTCTTCAAAATTATA
The DNA here is from genome assembly GCA_963693315.1 of Diogma glabrata. NCBI lineage: Eukaryota > Metazoa > Arthropoda > Insecta > Diptera > Cylindrotomidae > Diogma > Diogma glabrata. The sequence continues at coordinate 94,824,332 of OY856187.1, forward strand.
AGAATAATTTTTTATTTTATGTTTAACATTTGAGTTTTTGACTATATAACTCTCTCCATCGTTATATGGTTCAGTTTGACTTCCGAACAAAAAATTTAAGAAAATTTCAATATTTTGGAATAATACACCAATTTCAACAAATTTAGCGTTTTCAGTTTTTATTTGATTCAACAATGGTCTGGATTGTTTAATCAACTTGTTACAGAACGAATAGAAAGAAAAACACCGAAAATTGTTTGTTTGAAGAAGCATTTTCCGGTTGACACAATATGTATACAATTTGAGAACATTGGAGTAAACAGAAAATGGGTTTTTGGTTGGTAAGAATATATATGTTATTTTTTATGAATTATGATAATTATATTATCAAATTAAGTTATTATCTGGTTGCTTCAAGTGTGTAGCTAATTGTAGTTTATTTGTTTTGTAAAATTTGAAATCAAATAATTTTGTTGTGGGTGGTAGGTTTTTAATTGTAATTGGTCACACGTAAAATATAATTTTTTGTTGAACACACAGTCAAGTATGATTTATGTAACGAGATTCTGTTTCCGTTGAAAATGTTTTTAAGAAATAATTATACAAATTACAATTGATATTGTTATTCGATTGTGGTTGTTTGTGACAAAATTGAGATCTAAATAAATATAATGTAAAACCGTTTATTATTCAATTTCATACAAATACGTTCTTTGTATCTTGATACAAAATGATGAATTTTTATGTTTGTATTACATCTTCACTGCAGTTTGCTTTAAAATAAAAAAATTCGGATTATTTAAATTGTAGAGATGACTAGCCAAAGACATGTACATTACAATTATGTGACCCCTTGGTAAATGCAAAAAAATGACAAGATTTTTTTGAATTTTTTTGGTATTTGCTTTTTATACGTGAAACTCGTATAGATATTGATAATTGAATCTAGAAACATTAACCATCCCAAGTAGCATTTTTGTCTTTGATTTTAAAATTATACCATAAAAATGTTGTATAAACCCACTTTAGATATATTTAATGTAGCAAAATCATTATAGAAGTCAAACGTTCCATAATTTTGTTCTAAAAGTATTTCTCATGGCAAATTATACAATATTAATAACAGCAAAATTTTTCGAAGAAAATAATTCTATTATTTGTTCTACAAATGATTATACATTAACTTATTAAAAGCGTTATAGAGGTTTTGTTGTTGTTCTAGCTGTTGGTAGCTGGAAAAGCTTGCGTAAGCCCTGTGTAAGAGGGTTACAAACAAACAAAAATCATCAAATAAAATCACTGCCTCTATTAGGTGTTTTGAAGAGGATGTAAAGAGGAAAAAAACAAATTGGTTTTAGTGAAGTATAAAAATAATATTGACTGTAATCAATTTGTGTTTGTTTAGTTTTCATATATATTTTTATGTTTTAAATTTATTTATTAAATTTAATTTATAATAAATTAGCGTTAAACTGAAAATTAAAATAAAAAAGTAAAGTTCGTTTAAATTGATCGATTTTCTAAATTTGTTCACTCTACAATAATAAAGCGAATGTTGTTTGTATGAAGATAGTGATAGTGGTATAGTGATATTATATAAACATTTATTTAAATAAAATCATAAAAATCTTGTATGCAGCAAAAATTGGTAAGGTTGATATGATTCTTATTTTTCGAAGTTATCACATATTACAGTTTAGAAAGTGAGCAACACTACAATAAATTAAATTTTCTTTTAAATTAATAATTTTTCATTTTATTTCAATATTCTTTCACAATACTAATCAACTATAATATAAATTATTTTATTTATAAAATACTGACTAATAGAAAAAACCACCACTAATCAATAAACATTAGTTTATAATCCCCCAATACAAAACAATATATTAATCTGGCCTGTCAATCTATAGGAACCGAGTTCGATTCCCGGTAGTTAGATTTTAATAAAAAATAAATTTAAAATTTAGAACCTTATAGATACATATATAACAGATAATATAATATATAGTGTTTAGGAATACCATATTTAAAAAAAACTAACAAATGTTATATATACTGTAACGACTCTTCGTTGGTTCTTTTAGATTATTGAACAAACACGACAGTAAAAGACAGATCTTTAGTTAACAGAATCTCAAACTTTATTTGTCAACAAATTACAGCAGCTTCCGTTTTTCCTTACAATAAATTCCAGGGTCTACAATTTATGTACCATAAACTTCACCGCTTTTCCACAATTTGAATCAACAATATTCGGAATCGTAAAATCTGTATTTACTATTCCCCTAAGTTCAGATTCTTTCACTTTTAGTACCCAGGCTCAAGTACCACCGATTATTCCTTAAACTTGCGAATATTTATAAACACTTTTAATTGCAGAAGTAAAACTGACTATCTGATATTTTTGTTTGCTTATTTATATCGAAAAATAAATAAATCGAAACTTCTATAATCCACTAGAAATCAATACTACGTAGTCTGTACATTTTGAATAGGCCACACCTGTTTTCATTCAAACTTGCATTTGTATTAGCGAACTCAAATTTAATTTATGCAAAATGTATTAGGTAACTCCTTTTAATTCATTAATGTAAACATTTGTATAACAAATTTAATTTACATTAATTTATGCAATACAAGTAAAAGATTGAAAAAGGAGTTAACGTTTAATTCATGAATGAGTAAATAAAATTAACCCATTCTGGACGAAGTTTATTACAATACATTAGGGTGTCCCACAAAAAATGCTTTATTTTAATTTTCATAACCTTGAACCAGAATTAGACTGCTTATGGTCTATAAGTCATCCGTGAATTTTTTCAGAATTTTTAAAAAAAATTTACCTCGCGCTTTTTTATCTTTTCTTTTCAAGGAGCAAAAAACATTAGATACAATCAGTTATTCGCCTATAACTTGTAGTGAAGCGCTCTCCGTTGAATATCAACGAAGTCGCATAGCAGGTCGCGTATCTGGCGAGATGTATTTATAGCCCCTTTTACTAGCTTCAATCATGGGGTTCGAGTAAGTAATCCTGCCACTTCAGCACAAATAACATAACGTACGCGAAATACATGATTTATACGGAAATGAGAAAAAAATCAAGTGAAAGAATGAGACTCTGGCGACCCCCGTACCTGAAAGGACTGCGATCAGCACGTCCAACCCCACGTTTATACACACATTCACACGCTCACGTACTATGTCCACTCATTCTGTCACATACACACACGCCTTTACACACATCCATGCCCATACGCGCACTCACGTCACGCAATACGCTCAAGCTACCATATTCAATCCAATAGATCAGCTTGTTCTTGGTTTCAGGATTGTGGATATTTACAATAGGAGTTGTGCAACCAGTTTAAAGAAAATATTGAATGGTCAACACGTTTAAGTGAACTTATTGCGAGGTTTGGTTGGTTGTCCATTTATATAATCATTTTGGTATATTCTTTTAAAATAATTTATTACTACCGTTGTTTTAGTTTTTGGATCGGCAAATTTATTTAGTTTATTCATTTGTATTAGGGAAGAAAAAAAAGGGGCAAAATAGTCGGGTCATTACTTCCTCCGCCTCAAATGAACATATACAAAAACTTTGAGTTGATTAGGAATGTTATGTGTAAATAAATGAAACCATCTACAACAATGTAACACAGAAAAATTCGGAAGCAAAAGGAATAATAATGGAAATATAAAGCCCTGTTAATTGTTAATTCGGCAAGCATTACTTCCTTATATTATAAATATGTTCTACACATATTTATGTGAGTATGCATTTATTTAGTAAATTAATATGAGCAAATATTTTGACTCTGCTAAACAAATACCATTGAAATGTTGTTAAATTTTTCTTGTTATTCCTGTACGGAAAAATATTTATTTAATTTTAATATTTCTTTTGTAGTGAACATTTCAATTTATTATAAAATTTAATGATTAATAAACAACAACGTGTAACATTTCTCTATCCAACTTTTTATTTAATTATTTTTAAGTTTGTCTTTTTTTTATCAATAAGTTCTGCATTAGTTGTATAAAATTCTTGTTTATATAAGTCGCCTTGGGTTCTGAAGAAAAACATACGTACATGCGACAACCATATTGGCTCACGCCCTCACACACATATACCTACAGACACGCATAAAAAAACAAATGTAAAGCTTACTCACCCCCTGTTAAGCTACGATTCCCCCTCGTTCCTCACAGCCTAGCTCCTTCTCAAATTTTGGCTGGATAGGATGAACAACTCGGTAATATTCATAAGTGACCCCGTTTGGGTTCTGAATCATTCATCCAGTCACTCCAGCAAATAAAACTCAATAATATCAAAATAACTACGCCTATGGTTGAGGTCGTGGCTTGAATCATTCAACCCCCTTTGGCTGATTTATATTTTCTTGTGGGTATTAAACCAAACACAACACAGTTTCAGCTCCGTTTTTTTTGTATTAACCAAAATTAGTAGTAAATTAAATTAATTACATGACGTAGATTTATTAATTGGTATTCAAAAAACGAGGTTTAAGCACTAATTGCCTTAATGATACTAAGTTGATTCCTTTCTTAAGTACTTTACTTGGTAAATATACTAGAAACAAGCACCAATCATTTTGATTATACTAATTTGATTTAATAATTAAGATCGTTAATTGTTATTAAATATACTAGAACCAAGCACTAAATATTTGGATTATACTAATTTGATTTATTAATTATTTATTATTGATATTATATTGATTTATTAATGAACTTAAATGGGTTATTAAATATACGAGAAATAATCACTAATTGTACGGATTATACGAATTTGATTTGTTAATTAAGTTCATTAATTGCTACTTCATATGACCATCCCAGTAGGTCTAATTGGAATTGCGATCGTAGATGATACCCTATCCATGCAGTTTTAATATCACAGATCGTATATATAAATAATTCATGCCTTGGCATGCGTAGACATAACAACAGAAAGTGAATAATTTTATTTAGCACTACAATCATGGGTCACACTACAATTTAAAAAGGTTTATCTGACACTTCACATTAATTTATCACAGGTTGCTTTATCCAGAATTAACAATAATCTATAATTTTCTATCGTTTACCAAAACCATTCACTGCCAACACATCACACGATGACTAGTGCCAAAATAGCCATTTTTTTAGTTCGGAACAGAGAATACGATTTTTCACATTCATTGTTATTGAATAAATTTGTATATGAACCAGATTACTATATTCCAATAATATTCCTTTTCGCTATCTCATAAAAGTGGTTTATTTCGTTTCCTATCGTATTTGATTTGTTTTCTTGAATTTTGTTTAACAACATGAAATATACCTAATGTACAAAAAAAACGTCAGAAAAAACAACACACAAAACAAAACAGTTCTTTGTTTCACCACACAACTCGTCGAAAAAAAATAGTCACAATAGACTAATCAAAATAAGAGAGTTTACACGCGCAGCATATTTGGAATTCTTTTTGGATTAACTTACACGGCACGCACATAAAGAATATTTTATTTTATTTTTAAGTTAAATTAGTGGAACAAATATATGAAATTGTTATAACGTTTTCTAATTAAATTACGTTAACACAAAAAAAAAACTGGTACTCATTGAGCTAAGTACGTTACCAATTCCCATTAGGTAAAAACTTTTAGTACTTAAATTACCAAAGAAAACCATGAACACGATTCCACCAAGTCGGACAATGTTCACTCGACTATTTTTAGAATACAATGAGAGAGCGAAGCTAGCTATCGCGTTCTATTTATAATCATGTTGTTGTTGTTGTTGTTGTTGTCAGGTAACGTCGTTTCCTTGTTTATTCCCCAACAATGAATCGATAAAGCAGTTTCTTTGGGAAATTTGATTTACGTTACATAGCTAGTTATTATACCCATTAAGAAATACGGACCGCTAATCTGTAATAAAAATTGAAAAGAATTTCAAAGGAATACATTGTTTATGAAGCAATTGGACGAATTACAATGCATATAATGTGATTATGGATCAATGATAATGCACAATCGTGTTTCTCTTAATTTTACAGCGATTAAAGATCATAAATCAAACATAGTAAATTACTTTGGGAAATAATATTAATTAATAGATGACTGTAGGAAATCTATATGGGTTAGCGGAACTATGAATACAATTTGAGAAAAAAAAAGGAAATTACATTTGACAAATATTACCCAACTGTTCTTTTTTATAGCGATTGACGAATCTAAGCGAAATTTAGGAATTCACATTGGGCAATATTACACAGCTACTTGAGGATAGTAGATCTTTGTGGCGGAAACTATGGTTGATGATGACCATGGATTGAGTACAAAAAAAAATAATTAGGAAAGTCTCAGCCAACGCAAATTTGACGCATACGGGAAAGTAGTGAGTCTATAAATCAGGGAATTATTAAGCTACGTCGTCGAGCCCCTGGCTACTTCGTTACAAACTATTTCAGTTTGGATTTTACAAAAAAAAATTATGCAAATAAAAGTTGTAGATCTTAAAAAAATTCATCGATTGTTTTCTTTGTTTAAGCAAAAAAATTTTTTTTAAGCTTGAAAATAAAAATCTTTTACAGTCGAATTTTACAGCAATTAAATTAGCGTTCGTTTTTCACATATAACTTTTCCAGTTTTCATATTAAAAAAAAATTTTCAAGTAAAACTTGTAAAGAAAGTAAAAAAAAATTTTTTAAGCTGAAAAAATAAGATCTTTTATAGTCGAATTTTAAAGATTTAATTAATATCGTTCGTTTTTCGTCTATAACTATTTCAGTTTTGATTTTACAAAAAAAATTATTCAAGTAAAAGTTGTAGATCTTAAAAAAATTCATCGATTTTTTCTTTGTTTAGGCAAAAACAAATTTTTTAAGCTTGAAAACGAAGATCTTTTACAGTCGAATTTTACAGAAATAACATTTAAGTGTGTTTTTCACCTATAACTATTTCAGATTTGATTTTACAAAAAAGTTGTTCAAGCAAACTTGTAGATAATAAAAAAATACACTGGCTGTTATTTTTGCGTTTAGGCAAAAAAAAATTTTTAAGCTGAAAAAGTAAGATCTTTTATAGTCGAATTTTAAAGATTTAACTAATATCGTTCGTTTTTCGTCTATAACTATTTCAGTTTTGATTTTACAAAAAAAATCGTGTAAGTAAAAGTTGTAGATCTTAAAAAAACATCGATTTTTTTCTTTGTTTAGGCAAAAAAAAATTTTGTAAGCTTGAAAAAGAAGATCTTTAATAGTCGAATTTTACAGAAATAACCTTTAAGTTCGTTTTTCGCCTATTACTATTTCAGTTTTGATTTAAAAAAAAATTATGAAAATTAAGGTTGATTTTATACAGAAATGAAGAATTTTCATCGAATTAAAACATATTTCCTAGAATTTTAAAATACACATTTTTATATATAATACAATAATATTTTAATATAGATGAAAAACGTTATCTGCGCAGGTGAAAAAGTCGAAGTTTGAACTTGACCATTTTTGATTTTTCTGAAACTTGACATGTAAGTAGTATGGAGAAAAAAAATATAACTTTTTTCAAAATTTTTTTAAAGTAGTTTGAGCATAGGGGGCACCCCAACATGCATGAAAAATAAAAATTCTGCCAATCCGATGTAACTTTGAAATTAAATTGCTCAAGAGTGGCTATACCGATTTCATCAAACTTTTTTTCGTTTGATAGACGCTTAATTTTTAAATAAAAATATTAAAAACTTTTTTAGAGATGGCGCTAGGGTCGAAGATCAATTGGAATTTAATTAATTTTTTTTTGAAAATAGTTCTATCCCTACTTTTAAATATATCAAATTAAGTTAGAGGCGTTAATTTTTGTTCTTGAGATATTAAATTTTAAAGATTTTTAGCACGACTGAAATTCGAATTTTTCTTCATTTTTTCAAACAACTTCCATCAAGAAAAAATTTTAAAATCAATTAAATTTAATATTTTTCTCTTAAATAAAGCTCTAACCATACTTTAAAATATACCAAATTTACAAAGAGGTGTTCATTCGTGTTCTTGAGATATTTAATTTTAAAGATTTTTAGTCCGATTAAAATTCTAATTGTTCATTATTTTCTCGAATTTCAGTGGTTAAAATTTTTTGATGATATAAACTGTTCGAAAAAATAATGAACAATTAGAATTTTAATCGGACTAAAAATCTTTAAAATTAAATATCTCAAGAACACGAATTAACCCCTTTTTGTAAATTAGATATATGTTATAGTACGGTTAAAGCTATATTTACAAAAAAAAGTTAAAATTTAATTGATTTTAAAACGATTTGTTAATGGAAGTTGTTTGAAAAAATTAAGAAAAATTCGAGTTTCAGTCGTACTAAAAATCTTTAAAATTAAATATCTTAAGAACAAAAATCAACGCCTCTAGGTTAATTGGATATATTTTAGAGTAAGGATAGAACTATTTTCAGAAAAAAAATTAATTAAATTCCAATTGATCTTCGACCCTAGCGCCATCTTTAAAAAAGTTTTTTTTATATTTTTATTTAAGAATTAATTATAAAAACAATTAATTAATTTTTTTTCAAAGGACTAACTAACCATCTATCAAACAAAAAAGTTTTATGAAATCGGTATAGCCGTTCTTGAGCAATTTAATTTCAAAGTTACATCGGATTGGCAGAATTTTCATTTTTCATGCATTAATCAAACTAAGCATTTTAAAAAAATGTTTAAAATAAGTTGTATTTTTTATTTTGTCCATACTACTTACATGCCAAGTTTCAGGAAAATCAAAAATGGTCAAGTTTTCACAACTCTGTCTATGTAGAACATGTTTTTCATCTATATATCTATCTATCTATATCTTTATACTCAATTCCAATTATATTCAATTTTTATGCAGCCGTGTAGGGAAATTAGATTTTGTAAGACAAAGTCACTAAAAACTTTGTTTGTTGTGAATTTTTTTTAAGGCATAAGGACTGAAATTCTAGTGCTACGTAAGGTGAAGGACTTTTTTTTCCGAGTAGATCCAGCGAGAGAAGTTATATTGATTTTATAATTTTAAACATTTTTAATTATTTATTTAGTTAAAGATACCTGTGAGCAATAACTTTTTGATTCAGTCGTTGAAAGTGAAGTGGAAAAAAGTCCATTGAATAAAAGGAATACTTTTAAAATAAACTTAATCTGGTACATAAAACTCCATTCTGTTAAACTAATGATCATAATTTAAAAAAAAATGCATAATTAGTCTTACGCTTAGAACACAAGAATAAATTAGTTAGTTGGTTCTTTGGTTTTTTTCCTCCAACTTTATAATTATAGTAATTAATTCTTTATGATTTAAGCATAATTACAATCGCAATAAAATTATTGCATATATAAAATTACAAACTCAGATTTTCTTCATCGTCGTGATGTTTTAGAATTTTATGACCGTCTGATGATGTCTAAGAAGTATGAAGAATTTATAAAATATTAATTATTAAACACAAAATTAAAAAGAGATGAATACGTAAACCAAAGCAAAGAACAAATTTTCTGATCAATTGCGTAAAAGCTATAAAACCAGCACGTCCCACACCTTCAGATCTTAGTTTATTTTAAACTGTCTAATTAGCAAAAAATTCTGAATTCAAAAGCTTTTTTTTGTATACATTTTTATTATAGTTTTAATCACAAATTATTTTACTGCTATGTTTTTGAATGCCAAGTGCAGATATTATTATTCAAATTTATTCATTGTTTTTGAGTTTTAATGAAGCAAATGATATTTGAATATAACTTGACTAAAGTATTTGAACACAATGAAAACTATAATTTAATTTGTTTGAACACTATAATTCACAAGAGCGTTTTTGATTCAACACCGCTAATGTGAATTTGGATTCTGTGAAGGAAAGTGTTGTGTGGTCAGACTAGTTTGACTAGTTTTAAAATAGGGATGATTCTAACCAGTTTCCATATGTGTGATATTTCCAGAGCATTAAGATGTGTGTTAAATGGTGAGATTTGGGATTATAGGATCTTCTGAATTTGTTTTACGGTTTTTATCTTTTTTCAAGACAAGCATTTATGCTTCTAGTGGAAATTTTAGTGTGATGATGGTATCAACATGGACGAGTGAGTGCTAGTTTTATTACAAGAAATGTAAAATCCATAACTCTCCATATAAGGTGACAAGTATTGACTGGTTAAACTTTTTTAAAGTTGTATTTTCCATGTCAATCTTCACCACATGTCTTCCGGTAGTTTTTTTGTTTAAAATGGTAGCCAAGCATCTAGATTTCTTAAGTTTGCTTTCTGAATTTCTGGTTTAATTAAAATTTTGGTTTGAATAAATAAAATATGACTCTGTTTGATATGGAAAACCCTTATGAACTAGACTCGGCGTCCGTTATATTCAATGGTTGCAACAATTGGTGTATTATCAAAAAAATGCTGAGAGCTTTCAACCTAAAAACATTGGAACATAAGTTATGTATCACTGTAGCTTCTGCAATATAGTCAACAAAAATCAATAGATCGACCAATAACAACAAACGCAAACAAACATAGTGTTCTTACAGGGCAAATTCTTTACATCACGTATTTTATGGAAACACGTAGCATTTTGGAAGTCTTGTATCTGAATATCAAAGAATTTTTGTGATATAATCGAACACTTATTTTAGAGTGAATAGCACAATTTCATTCTGTACTGTCTCTAGATATATCATATAATTTGGAGTAGTTTGTGGTAGACCAATCACTTTTTTCACAAAATTGCGGATCAGTTTTGCAATTTCTTCATAGCTTTCGAAGCCCCACACCTGTTTTGCGTACCAGGCAATCGATCTTGACGCTACCTCAAAAAATTTAAATTTATGCGATATGGATATGATTGATTTACATAAGAAGTTTGACCACATAATGCTTTTGATAATACCAGTTTTCGACTACGCATCTTCTACCTCCTTTGTTGAAAATCATAATTTTATATTTGCCCAAGTTAATTGTGAGGTTCCATTTTTTGCAATACTCGTCTAATTTATTTATCATTTTCTGTAGGGTGATAGGGTTATCAGACAGTAGCACAATATCGTATGCATACTATAAAAGTTTTATCACCCAACTTCCGATGCAAACACCCCCATTTTAAAAATCATACAGAGTACTTAAAAACAACCCGAATAATAAAGGACTTAAAAGACCCTTCTGTTTGACTCCCATTTTAGTTTCAATCCAGTTAGATAAAGAATTACCATTCCATATACACACTTTTTTGTCCTGATACATTGATTTTAAGACTTTCAAGAATTTAGTTGATATACCTGTATCAGACAGTTTATAAAATAGTGCATCTCTATCTATAAAGTCAAATGCTGCCTTAAAGTTCACAAAAAACGTGTATAATTTTTCTTTGGATTTTTGCAGTTTTAGATTTATAGTATTTGTGAGGGAAAAAGTACTATCCACCGTTAAGTATCCTATCCTGAAGCCTACTGGATATTCGTTCAGTATTTTGTTTTCCTTTACCCAGTTCTCCAGTCGTTGTAATAAGACAACCGTGAGTATTTTAATTGTTGTGTCGATGAAAGACACTCCATGAAAACTTTCAACATCAATAAAAAAGTCAACATTTTTCATAAATAGGAAATATATTCGATTTTTGAAAGAATTCTGAAACAATGCCATTTTTGTATATTTCGGTAAAAGCCTTAGCAATACTTTGCAATAGTTTATTTGTAGAGCTTTTGTAGAATTTAAATGGTATTCTAGCTAGACCCAGTGCTTTTCTTTCTTTTGATTTCTTCAGAAAGATCTTCACTTCTTCTGTTATGATTGCAGAATGCAGGATTGGGTGATATGTAAGGTTCGGCATATAAAGAGCTGGAAGAAATTAGAGGTGGGTTGAGTAAAAGACAAATCAATATGATTTTGTCAAAACGGCAATTTTAGAGCAATACTCTATAAGCGCAAGCAAGAGCCAAAGTAGGAGATAGTGCAAAATTGGAATTCTATTGCAAGCTTGAATCAGAAGCCGCCGATTCAGCAATGGCTTCCATAATCAGATTTGGATTAATCACTTCCCAGTACTTTTAAGCTCTTCTGTGGTAATCACAGCAATATTTTCTCCAAAACTTGAAGCAGTCGACGAAAACTATGCCATTTAAATTTCATCGCCTAGTTCACTGGTTATAATCGACCATACGTTCCACACTGCATCAAAAAATGATCTTCGTTAAACTCATTACATCTTTATATATTTTTGGTCACGCATGAACTTAGACCCAGTAATATGGACTAAATCACTTGTAAACGATCAAAAATACACAAAAACTCAAAATACGCGATCGGTAAATTTGAATTTAGAAAACAGGGATATATTTACAACAGTAGACCGCTTAGCACGTTGGCTTTAGAAGTATATATATTAACCGACATAGCAGCAAATGCAATCGCATCAACAGCTTTACATGAATTACTGCGGTCTAAAAGCCTAAGTATTACATTCATGAGCTCAAAGTTAAATTCTTACCCCCACATTTTTTGGCATTTCTCGACGTTTTAGGACCTACTGATTCTAAAAAAGCAAAAAAAATGTATTTATGTCTGCCGGCCGTCACAACTGACGAAATCTAGAAAACCGCTTAAGCGATTTGAAAAGTTTTTTTTCTAAAAATAGGTTTACTCAATGGAAAGAGCCGAAAGGATGATGTGTTCGATAACTATACCGGAAGTGTGTCAAAAAAATCGTCAAGTGTGTCAAAACAAGGAAATTTGCATAACTTTCGTTTAAAAAACGTTCATTTTAAGTGATTACGAGTAGGAACATTAAATTTGGAGAAATCTTGATGGTCGGGATTGGTATGTGAGACCAAAATTTAGATTATTGCATTATAAGTTTGTCAAAAAAATGTTGTCAAGTGTGTCAAAAAATGATTTCATTGATTTTTTTAGCCAATTTTTTGGGGAAAAAAGTGTAGCTGTTTTTATGACGTATATGTAATTGAAAATGAAATTGGACATGGAAATTTTTGAATTTGTTATAGTTTTTGAAATATTTTTGGAATTTTGAAAAAAGTTTGTATTGTTGATTTTGAATTAATTTTGCAATATTTTTAGAATTTTGGAAAAGTTTTAATTTTTGATTTTGTAAGAAATTTTGGAATCTTTTTGGAATTTTGAAAAATTTCAAATTTTGATATTGTTATAATTTTTGGAATTTTGAAAAAATTTTCAATTTTTGATTTTGTAATAATTTTTGGAATATTTCTAGAATATATGTGTTATTATGGTTTTCCATATTGTTTATGTAAGAACAATCTAGAATGATTTTCTTTGTATAACATGCGTTAAGTTTAACAGGGATTTGCGCTTTATGAACATTTAATAACAAGAACATGAACTACTTTGGTTATTCCATTTATTTTGGCTTAATTTATGAATCTTATTTAAAAGTTTACAATATACACTGTTTAAATTATATTATTTTTAGTTTTATCACTTCACATGAAGTTTAATTCATTTTAATTTTACTTCAATTTAAATTATATTAATTCACCTTTAAACGAAGTGATTTATTTTAATTCAATTTGATCTATTTTAATAAATTGCAAATTTTCGTAATGAACAATGCAGTTTTGAGCTAAAAACTTGCGGAAGATGTTCTTCTTTTGTTTGTTGAAAGTTAACTGAAAAAACATTAAAATTAATAGAGAAATGTGTGGCGTTCGTGTTGCCACTTTTACATTTCGAAAATTGACTAGCTGAATAACATTAAAATTAATAGAGAAATGTGTGGCGTTCGTGTTGCCACTTTTACATTTCGGAAATTGACTAACTGAATAACATTGAAATTAATAGAGAAATGTGTAGCGGTCGTGTTGCCACTTTTACATTTATCATACCGGCCGCCTTGAAAGATTGTCTTTCAACGTTAATTATTGCCTTGAAAATCTACAATAAACTAAAATTAATTTAAAAAATTTTGTTTAACAATACAATTAGTCAATGGGCAGTTTGCAAAGTTTAGATATAGCTCTGGTATAAAGCCCGTTTTTAGTTTTTAAATTTACTACTCTAACTTTGCCGTCGGCACCTGGATGTACCTTTACAACTAAACCGAGAAGCCATCGTGCAGAGTATGAATGTATTCGATGTTAAATCTTTTCCAAATCGTTTGAGTCATTTTTGATATTAACTGCAAGTTTGTAAGTCGATTAGCTGATTTATCTAAATAGGAGGGTTCATTCAACGCGATAATAGGCTCACCGGTTAAAAAATGTCCAGGCGTTAAAGGTTGTGGATCATTTGGATCGTTTGAAAGTTGTGAGAGTGGACGAGAATTAAGGAGCCCTTCAATGTGCATTATTAATGTGTTTAATTCTTCATATGTCATTGGTGTATTGGCGGCTACTCTTTTCATGTGCGTTTTAAGTGAATTAATTGATGATTCCCACAGTCCTCCAAAATTGGGAGACCGAGGTGGTATAAAATTCCACTGTATTTGTCCACTTGTGCAGAATTCCTGTATTTGTGAATAATTTGTTTTGAAAAGTGCGTTCATTTCTGAGAGTTTGCGATTTGCACCAACAAAGTTGGTCGCATTGTCGGACCATAATTTTGAACACCGTCTACGTCTAAATATGAACCTTTTTAGCGCAGCTATAAAGGAATCTGCAGTTAGATCAGACACAATTTCTAAATGTGTAGCCTTTGTGACAAAACATATAAAAGATGCAATGTAAACCTTCTTTGGCGTTGCACTACGATAAGAACGTTGTTTCATTAAGAAGGGTCCGCATAAATCTACACCTGATGTGGCGAATGGTTTGTTTGGCATTACTCTGTCAGATGGAAGGTCACCCATAATCTGTTGCAGTGCTTGTGGTTTGGCCTTGAAGCATGCTACACATTGACGAGTAATTTTTTTTGCGATCTATTTGGCACTTATTGGCCAGTACTTCTGCCTTACGATGGACACTAAAAGCTGTTGCCCAGCATGCAAGTTTTGTTCATGTTCGTAACGCATTAATGTTATTACGACGTTATGTTGCTTTGGAAGTAAAAACTGATGCTTACAGTCATATTCAAGTTCTGAATTGCGTAATCTGCCTCCTGCTCGTATTGTACCATCAGGGGCTATAAAAGGAGCTAGCGATTTGCTTCTGTTCCCCTTTGGGATATCCTTCCCTTTCCTAAGCAGGTCCAGTTCCTTTGAAAACTCTGACTGTTGTACCAGTAACATTAATTTTGGTATTGCTTGATTTAATTCTGATGTAGTTAGTTCATTATATATCCTACTTGTTCCATTCTGTTTTGAGTTGTTTATAAAACGCATTATATATGCAACAATCCTTTGAATTTTTTGTGAATGAGCTAAATTTATTAATAAAGTTAAAGTTTTCGAGCGAACTAGTTGCTATGGCAAATGAGTTTTTAACCATTTTGAGCTCATTCTTGAAAGAATCATCATTTTCTGTTAAGACACCTTCGTTATTGATTTCGATAATGTTGCTTTGTAAAAATTGAGGACCTGTCCACCATTCTTGGATAAAATGAAGCTCGTTTGTTTCTATGCCTCTAGATATTACGTCGGCGGGGTTTTGTTTTGACTCAATATGTTTCCTTTGCATATTGGCGGTAAGTTCCTGTATCTCCGACACTCTATTGGCGGTAAATATTTTGAGTCTATGTGGTTCAGTTCGAATCCAGGCTAATGCTACTGTTGAGTCTGACCATAGATTTATTTCGTTGAATTTAAATTCAATCGATTCCAAGACCAGAGTTACAAGTTTTGATAACAGGTGGGCAGCGCAAAGCTCCAACCTTGGTAAGGAGACAATCTTTAATGGTGCTACCCTTGATTTGCTACAGAGCATGCGTACTGCAACCCTTCCCCTTGAATCGATTGACTTTATATAAATGCATGCGCCATAAGCCTTTAGTGAGGCGTCTGCGAAACCGTGTAAACTTATATGTTGATTTTCATTTGGTATGACGCATCGAGGAAGTTTTATGTTTTTAATATTGGACAAGCTTGTATAAATTTGATCCCATTTTTGCTGATGCTCTGGAAGAATATGATCATCCCAGTTTAATTTTTCCTTCCACAGAGATTGTATTAATATTTTTGCGCTTATCGTTATGGGTGATATAAGACCGAAAGGGTCAAATACCTTTGAAACTTCTGAAAGTAAAGCTCTTTTGGTTAGTGGACGTGAAGAGTGATATTGTTTGAATTCAATATCAGATGACAGTGTATCTGCCTTTGGATCCCAGTATAAACCCAATGCCTTTATTGAGTCATTTTTGTTCACTTGTTGAGGTTTTTCAAGATATTCTGTAGGAATATTTGATAGCAATTCATCAGAATTTGATGCCCATTTGTGCAACTCGAACTTTCCCCTTTTTAATATTTGAATGAGCTCCTTTTGTATTTCAAGTGCTTCAGCAATACTGTTGGCTCCTGTCAGTACATCATCCATATAGAAATCGCGTTGAATTATTTTAGATGCCTTTGGATAACTACTGCCTTCATCTTGAGCTAGCTGATGTAAAGTGCGTGCAGCTAGGTAGCTGGCTGATGCAGTTCCGTATGTAACGGTTGACAATTGAAATGTCTGAATTGTTTGTTCTTGATTTGAACGCCAAAGTATTTGCTGTAATGGGTACTGAGATTCATAAATATTTATTTGACGAAACATTTTAATAATATCTGCTGTGAAGACCTTTTGATAAAAACGAAAACGAATTACAATTGAAATCAAATTTTGTTGAATATTGGGGCCAACCATTAACTTATCATTTAGAGAGTTGCCAAAAGATGTCTTCGCTGAAGCATCGAAGACGACACGTAGCTTTGTTGTGCTGCTTGTGGGCTTAAAAACTGCGTGATGTGGCAGAAAAAATTGGGAATTGTGTTCTTGAGATTCTGTCAAAGGATGCATATGGCCAAGCTCTATATATTCCTCTATAAATTGAGTATATTCGCGTTTTAATTTCGGATCGGAATCGAACCTTTTTTCCAAGTATGAAAATCTTCGTAGTGCTTGTAACTTTGATTCGCCTAATGTGATGTTATCCTTTAGAGGAAGAACAACCTTGTAGCGTCCATTGAGATTTCTTGAATGAGTTTTTGTAAAAATTTTTTCACAATCTTGCTCCTCTTTGGAGATAAATTTCTTTGTTGGAAAGCTTTCAAGCTCCCACAGCAATTTTATGTTTTCATCAATGTTTTCGTTGTATGTTATATCCGATTTTACATTAGTGATAAAGGAATGTGTATTGCACGTTGAATATGATCCGTTTAGGATCCATCCCAACCATGTATCTTGGATGGTTGGAAGATTTTCTCCTAGGTTTACTTTACTAGATCTAAGTAATTTTAGAAATAATTCAGCACCTATTAGCATATCCACAGGTCGAGACTCGAAAAAGAGTGGATCTGCTAGTTTAATATTTGATGGAATGGGCCAAAACTGTGTATTTACTGATGTTTTGGGTAAGGCGTTAGTAATAGTTGGTGTGACCAGAAATTCTAAGATACTAGTAAAGTCAGAAGTTTTTGATTTGATAGTGGCTGTGATCTTATCTGTAATATTGGTGATGTTATTGTTTAAACTGAAAACAGCCGCGTTTTCTTTAATTTTATGAAGCCCAATTTTGTCACACAATGCTTGAGTTATGAAGTTCGATTCGCTTGCACTGTCTAATAATGCTCTGCACTCTTGATATTTTCCAGTATTATCTTTAATTAAAATAAGCGCTGTTGTCAGGAATATGATCTTGTTACTGCTTGAGCTGCCATAAAATGTTTTAGAAGTACTGGGTTGTGAAGTGAAGTGACATTTATCTATTTGTTGCGTATGTGTTATTTTTGTGTCTTTCTCTGATTGTAATGGAATTGTTGGCAGCGGAGTGTTATGATGTAATAATGTGTTATGCCGTTTGCCACAATGCCTACAGCCCTTAGTTGATTTACAATTTGAAAGTGTGTGGAAGGTACTTAAACAAATTATACACATTTTTAGTGCCTTTGCATTTTCTAATCTTTCGTACGTTGAAAGTTCAAGAAAATTTTGACATTGATTGATTGTATGGTTATTTTTACAAATGGGACATGTGAAATTAAACGTGTAGTCCTTTTTTGAATTTAATTGAGGTTTATTTGACTTATCAGTTACAAGTGATGTAGTGAATGTTCTACTTTCATTTGAATGTCGGGCCTTTGAGAATGAGTGCGATGGTGTAGATCTTGTATTGGGTATATTGTGTGGTTTATATAATGATTTACTAGAGTCTAAAAGCTCAAGAATTCGACATTTGTTTTCCAGAAATTCACGTAGTTTTGTCCAAGAAGGTATTTCAAATTTTGCAATGTATGTTTCCCAATCTCTTCTATTGAGTGGGTCCAAACGACTTACTATTAGATGAACGATAAATCGTTCTGCTAAATTGTTAATTGATTGATCAAGTGCTTCTAATGACGATACATGCGATATGCATTTATTTAAAAATTGTTTAAGATCTGTTGAATTTGACTTTACAGTTGGGAGATTGCAAAGAGCTGAAATATGGAACTCTAGAATAGTTTTGTTGTTATCATATCTTTTATTTAAGTCAGCCCACGCTCTTTGATAGCATGCCGCAGTTAGCGTGACATGTCCTATACAATCTAAGGCTTCTCATTTTAATTTATCAATTAAATAAGTAAATTTGATTATGTCATTAAGGCTAGTGTTTTCATGTATAACAGCAATGAACATGTCTCTGAAAGTTAGCCATTTAGATATATCACCGTCAAAGGTAGAAATATTTATGTCTGGTATTTGTACGTCTTTTGTAATTGATTTGTCTTCTATGTTTTTATATGACTCAGTTTGGGGTTTAACGTTTAAAAATGACTCTAATTTGGCATTTAGATAACAAAATGTTTCAGTAAAATGCTCTATATTTTGTTGAAACTCTCGAAATTCTATATCACTCAAAAATGCAACAGCTGATACAGTTAAGGCATCAAACCCGCAGGAAAGTTTTTCAATTAATTTTATACGCGTTTCGATTTCACTTTGTATCACATTGTTCGAATCTAGCTTTTCTAAAAATAGTTTTATAGTATTAAGTTTTGATTTTATATTAGCTATCGTTCTTTCGTTTAAAAGTGATTGTTTTTCTTTGTCTTTTTTAGGTGACATTTTCACACAGTTTTTTAATTAATTTTATGTATAATAGATAATATTAATAATTAGATTAAAATGATATTAATAGTAATAATTGAAATATTTTAATAAATTTATATATAATAATACTAATAATAATGTTAAAACGATACCTATTGATAATGAAGTTTATAATTTTATGCTACTGTCGCGATAATGTTATGATATTTTCTAATCTGATCATATGATGAAGTGCGGTGATGCCAATTTATTTGAATAGTGTTGCGTTGAATGTAGTTTAATGAATAATATTTTGACGAATATATTTTGATGGTAGTTTAGTAATATTTTGAGGATATTTTAATAATATTAGATGATATTTTAATAATATTTGATGATATTTTGATAATATTTGATGATATTTTAATAATAGATGAAGATATTTTAATAATATTTGATGATATTTTGATAATATTTGATGATATTTTAATAATATGTGAAGATATTTTGATAATATTTTGATAATATTTGATGATATTTGATGATACTTTAATAATATTTGAAGATATTTTGATAATGTTTGATGATTTGATGATATTTGATAATATTTGATGATATTTTAATAATATTTGAAGATATTTTGATAATATTTGATGATATTTTGATAATGTTTGATGATTTGATGATTTTGCTCGAAGGACCAATTTGTTTATGTAAGAACAATCTAGAATGATTTTCTTTGTATAACATGCGTTAAGTTTAACAGGAATTTGCGTTTTATGAACATTTAATAACAAGAACATGAACTACTTTGGTTATTCCATTTATTTTGGCTTAATTTATGAATCTTATTTAAAAGTTTACAATATACACTGTTTAAATTATATTATTTTTAGTTTTATCACTTCACATGAAGTTTAATTCATTTTAATTTTACTTCAATTTAAATTATATTAATTCACCTTTAAACGAAGTGATTTATTTTAATTCAATTTGATCTATTTTAATAAATTGCAAATTTTCGTAATGAACAATGCAGTTTTGAGCTAAAAACTTGCGGAAGATGTTTTTCTTTTGTTTGTTGAAAGTTAACTGAAAAAACATTAAAATTAATAGAGAAATGTGTGGCGTTCGTGTTGCCACTTTTACATTTCGAAAATTGACTAGCTGAATAACATTAAAATTAATAGAGAAATGTGTGGCGTTCGTGTTGCCACTTTTACATTTCGGAAATTGACTAACTGAATAACATTAAAATTAATAGAGAAATGTGTAGCGGTCGTGTTGCCACTTTTACATTTATCACATATTATTCACTGTTTGTGTGCTTTTGTCACTTTTGAATTAAAATGCAATATTTAAAAATATACTTTTTACTGTTTATTTTTAATTTTATTTTATTAATAATAATATAAACTTCCTTATAGTAACAATTTGGATTTTATTTTTTATTTTATAGAATATCGATTTCGACTTACGTCATCCTCAGTTCTTAAATTATTATTACAATTTTTGCTTAAACTATTACTTATATACTATTTCAACTGCTGTTTTTTATTATTATGTCATATATTTTGTTAGTTTTAGTGTTGATTTTATCATTTAAAATGTTGTTATTGTTTTTATGTTTATATATTTCTATTTCTTCCAATCTATCTAGATGTTGTCCTTTTCTTTTTTTATGTAATATGGTTAAATTTTGTTGATATTGTGTTTTTCTATTTGCAAATGTTTGGCATATCTGGATTTTGGATCGCTTTTGTTAATTTCATTGGTGTGCTCGATAAATCTTTTTTTGAAGGACCGCCCCGTCTGGCCTATATAAAATTTACTGCAGTCGTCACAGGTAAGCTTATAAACACCTGTATCTAAAGTTTGGGTTTTTTTAGTTTTTAGGTAGTTTTCTATTTTATTTTTGTTTTTGTAAGCCGCAATATATCCATATTTTTTTAAAGTTTTTTGAATTATCTTGAATGTTGTTTTATTGTATGTTACGAATACGTATTTTTTACCTGCTAAGTTTTCTTCATTCTTCAACGTTGTTAGGGTTCGCAAATTTTTCTTGTTTTTATATTTTCTGTTTAATGTGTCAATTATTTCATTTTTATATCCGTTTTTACTGGCTATGTACTTTATGTTGTTTAGCTCATCTTGATAATTTTCAGCATTCATTGGTATATTGTTCAATCTTTTGATCATGTACTTGTAGGCAGGTAGTTTATGTTGGTATGGATGATGTGATTTAATATTTATTGTTTGATCCGTTTGGGTTGGTTTTCGAAATATTTTGAATGTGTGTTTTGAATCTACATTTTTGATTGATAAATCATAAAAGTTTATGGTGTTATTTTCTTCATTTTCTAACGTGAGTTTTATTAAAGGTTCTATGCTGTTTATGTATTGGTGTAATAGATTAAGCTGTCTATTCGTTCCTTTGAATAATAAAATTATATCATCAACGTATCGATACCAATAAATGATTTTTTCCTTGTGTGGATTAGAGTTATTATGTATATATTTTGTTTCAAAATCGTTGAGATATATTTCGGCTAATGTTCCAGATAGTAGGCTTCCCATAGGCTATCCTTATCTTTGTTGATAATACTCATTGTTATGTGTGAAATAGTTTTGCTTTGTTATTTCGGTTATTATATTTATTATTTCTTGTGTATCTGTTGGGTTTAAACCATTTTGTATTAACATATTTTTTGTTATATTTATTGTATCTTTTATTGGTATGTTGGAATGCATGTTGATTATATCAAACGATGCTTGAAATACCACATAAAATTTGATTACAGTTATTCAGTCAAAAATAACACAGAATTAATCAATAGAATAGAACCAATAATAATACCTCACAATGCAAAATTAGCATCGTTTGATATAACCAACATGTATTCTAACATACCAATAAAAGATACAATAAATATAACAAAAAACATGTTAATAAAAATGGTTTAAACCCAACAGATACACAAGAAATAATAAATATAATAACCGAAATAACAAAGCAAAACTATTTCACACATAACAATGAGTATTATCAACAAACAGAAGGATAGCCTATGGGAAGCCCACTATCTGTAACATTAGCCGAAATATATCTCAACGATTTTGAAACAAAATTTATACATAATAACTCAAATCCACACAAGGAAAAAATCATTTATTGGTATCGATACGTTGATGATATAATTTTATTATTCAAAGGAACGAATAGACAGCTTAATCTATTACACCAATACATAAACAGCATAGAACCTTTAATTAAACTCACGTTAGAAAATGAAGAAAATAACACCATAAACTTTTATGGTTTATCAATCAAAAATGTAGATTCAAAACACACATTCAAAATATTCCGAAAACCAACCCAAACGGATCAAACAATAAATATTAAATCACATCATCCATACCAACATAAACTAGCCTACAACCACATGATCAATAGATTGAACAATATATCAATGAATGTTGAAAATTATCAAGATGAGCTAAACAACATAAAATACATAGCCAGTAAAAACGGATATAAAAATGAAATAATTGACACATTAAATAGAAAATATAAAAACAAGAAAAATTTGCGAACCCTAACAACGTTGAAGAATGAAGAAAACTTAGCAGGTAAAAAATACGTATTCGTAACATACAATAAAACAACATTCAAAATAATTCAAAAAACTTTAAAAAAATATGGATATATTGCGGCTTACAAAAACAAAAATAAAATAGAAAACTACCTAAAAACTAAAAAAACCCAAACTTTAGACACAGGTGTTTATAAGCTTACCTGTGACGACTGCAGTAAATTTTATATAGGCCAGACGGGGCGGTCTTTCAAAAAAAGACTTATCGAGCACACCAATGAAATTAACAAAAGCGATCCAAAATCCAGATATGCCAAACATTTGCAAATAGAAAAACACAAATACACCAATATCAACACAAATTTAACCATATTACATAAAAAAAGAAAAGGACAACATCTAGATAGATTGGAAGAAATAGAAATATATAAACATAAAAACAATAACAACATTTTAAATGATAAAATCAACACTAAAACTAACAAAATATATGACATAATAATAAAAAACAGCAGTTGAAATAGTATATAAGTAATAGTTTAAGCAAAAATTGTAATAATAATTTAAGAACTGAGGATGACGTAAGTCGAAATCGATATTCTATAAAATAAAAAATAAAATGCAAATTGTTACTATAAGGAAGTTTATATTATTATTAATAAAATAAAATTAAAAATAAACAGTAAAAAGTATATTTTTAAATAATGCATTTTAATTTCTAGAATGTTGAAAAAAGTTTGATTTTATTATAATTTTTACAATATTATTGGAATTTTGGAAGAAATATGAATATTTGATTTTGTAATATTTTTTCGAAACGATGGAGAGGTTTTTGAGGAGTTTGCTGAGTGTATCATCTTTTCACTAAATTATGTTAACATATGATCTTATATAATTTTCCAGTATCGTGTTGAGACGATACTGGAAAACAGAGATTAAAATAAATACTTGTACTTTAACAAAGAGTTATGTTTGATATACATCGCTGCCCAAAACTAAAAACCATGTTCTCATAAAAGTTGTTTGCCGAAAACTATATCAAAATCCTTAACACAGACCGAAGTCTTGATATCTCAGAGCTGTGAGATTTCAGCCCCTCCATATTTCAAATTGGTTCTTGGAAATTAAATTTTCGTCTTAATTTAAAAAATATTAGAAACTCGGTAATTGAAAATATTATCATCTACCAATTTGGTTAGACCAAGTAGCCATGGGTCACGTAGGGAAACGTAGTAAAACAGCGGAAAATAGGGATATTTGGGGAATCGTTTTTGATTTCAACGTCTAATGTAACAGAGGATTCATATGCATCAGTTTAAACAGAGTAAATGGAGATGGCAGTGGTCAGTTGAGCCCTAGTAAACATTACCGGTAGCTATGTGATATAACTAAGGTAAAACAAAAGCTTTTCTCATAGGTTTTTCTCTAATGGGACCTGACCAGACATCAGGTTTCCTAAACATGGGACAAATGAATGTACATCAAGTAAAAGAAACGTCAGTTTTGGGTATAAGTCCAGTGAAGATGCCAGTTTTCGTTTGTTTAAGAAGAAAAAGTTCAAAAGCCTTGAACACAATCACGCTTGTGACGATTCACTTTATTTTTAAATTATAGTTTTTAATCTTTTTATGTAGGTCAAACATCAACTTTATATTTTGATCACAGATTTATCTTTTCCTATTAACGGTAAATTTGTGAAACTATCTGAAAAATTATCTTTTCTGTATGTAACGCAAAAAGCGTGTTTCGTTTATTTTAATTTAAGTTTTATTTTATTTTTCTTAACTCGAATCTCAAGAAAAGATATTTGTTATTCATTCAAGACTTTAAATTTTTTATTTTGTTACTGATTTTTACGTATTACTTTTTCCTCTTTAATTTAAAATGGCAATTTTCTTTATCTTCAATCTCAAATATGTGATATTTCCATTTTTATTTGAAATCGTATCTTTGTGCTTTTTTGTCGATTTACTTATACAGCTTTTTTGTTTGTTTTGTTTTTGTAAGAAGATTTGTGATTAAACTCAATTTTTAATTTAAATGTTAAATATTGTTGTTGTCTTGCATTTTCATCAACAACAATTCAATGATTAGCATAAATATTGACTTTTATTGAATTATAAAGTAACTAGCAAATCTTGGATGATACAAAAAAGCCTATAAAGTTATAAAAGTTGTATTTCTCTGTTAGTACTGAACTAACTTTCACGATCGTGATGGTAATGTGTTTCTTAGAAAATTTTAAACCAGCAATAAGGAGGATTATACGTATAATGTTATTCAAAACCAGCTATTGTATATTTATGAAGACCGTGAAGTTGATGAAAAGCTGTTGAAAAGGGAACAAAACAAAATCAGTTAAGTGCGAGTATGTTCACCAATGGTTTCGTGTGTCTAATAAAACTATCAATTTGAAGACATTGAAAAAAAAACTCTTTGATCTGACATAAATTTTTTGGTGTTGCTATATGGCTATATAATTGAACCTTTGTCCAGTTTAAACTTTCCCGAGGATATCTAAAAGGCGTGTTAAAGAAGACAAAACCACGTGCAATAAAATGATACCGAAATAGGGACTAAAAAAAATGTTTGGTTTGAAAATTTGTTTGTCAAAAATTAGTTTTTTCGTTTTAAAATTTATTTTGAAAAAACTATTTTTTTTGTTGTTTTCAAAATTTTTTTGATAAAGCAAACATTTTTCTTGTTTCCTTCTTGTTTAAATTATATCAGTTGGACTTCAATTTAGTCGAGGTGGGTCCGTTAAAATTAAGAAGACAGACTATTTAATGAAGTTATTTCTTGCCTCCCAGTCATTAGGACGCGATGAAACTACACTGGGTTTTGATCAAATCTAGATGTACAGCAGGTATTAGCAATGATTTAGATTAGATTGCAGGAGCTGATTGTGCCCACCATAGATCCCCACCATAGTTAATCAGAACTGATAATTGCAGAGAATGAAACTAATAACGATCACCACTGCCTATTCTCACAGCTTTCATCATATTCTTTAGGAAGTGTTAGAGGGTAGAAGTTATACTGTGGAACGTATTTTAACTTGGGTGCGAAGCGGTACTGAACAGTCATTAAGGTGCGATGAGAGGAGTTAAGGAGGAAAAATTTCTTTCAAATTGCATTCTCGACAACAAAGGTAGCCACTGCTTCGTTACTATTTAAGGCCAACCAGCCAAACCACTCAAAACCTTCAACCACTTCACTTCAAATTTCAATAAAAAGAAATAATTGAAAAACAAGGAACTTTATCGGTGGCGGAGCAAGATGGAGATAACCTCAAGATCACTTTTTTAGAAGAATATAAATAAAATAAATAAATTACAACTACATAAAGTTTTTCATAAATTAACAAAGTTAAATAAATTATAACTGAGTGAGCTGTATCCATAAGTAAATTAAATAACTAAACAACTTATATTAATAAATAAATTGAATAATAAAACAAATGGAAATTAGAAATAAACTAAATAAGTTAAATAAATTAAATAACCAAACAAAATTAAATAAAATAATAAATAAATGAAATAAATTAGTAAAATAAAATAAATTAAATAAATTAAATAAATTTAATAAGTTAAACAAAATAAATAAATTAAATATATTAAAGAAATTAAAGAAATCAAATAAATAAAGTGAATAAAATAAAATAAATATATATAAATTAAGTTAACAAAAAAAAATAAATAAATTAAATAAATATAAAAAAATAGATAAATTAAATAAATTAAATAAATTAAATAAATTACATAAATAAGATAAGTTAAATAAACTAAATAAATTAAATAAATTAAATAAATTAGATATATTAAACAAATTTAATACATTAAATAAATTAAAAAAAATGAATGGCAAAATAAATTATAAAGAGAAGTTAGTTAAATAAATTACACAAATAAAATAAAATATTTATAAATTTTATTGGTAAATTAAGTAGTGTGCAACATATTAGATAGGAAAATAATGGGGTGCAATTTGTTGTGTTGTTCAGGTCACACACTTTTCGTAGGGGATTTCTACGAATAGTTGTAATATCTTCCACCGTAGCAAAAGCATTCATGTTTTCTTTTTAAATTACAACCTCTCACATTGCCGATAATCCACCAGTAGGCAAGCTAGAGCAAAGCAGTCCATTTGTACGATAATAATAAAATAAATTAAAAAATAAACCATTAGAGGAGGCAAGAAGTCCTGGAGCCTTTAGAATTTCGTTAGTGAATGAGAACTCACAGCTGAAGTCGCATTTAACCACTTAGCATCTACTGTATGTGAGTGGCTACGAAGTTTGCGAATTGTACTTGTTTTCCTTATCGTCAGCTCGTAATCTGCACTATCTCCTTTTCGTTGATAGTTAAGGCGAGTCATATTGTCCTCAAACTCGGGAATAGCTAAATAATGGATAGAAAGGATCGAGCCGGAGCTATGTACCATCTACCAACACGAGATGATGGAGTTTTCAGGATCATATTTTTCAAGAATATTATGCTATCTCCGAGTTTGAGAACAATATGACGTGCTTCAACTACCAACGAAAGGTGGTTAGTGCATATTATGAGCTGACGATAAGGAAAACAGGTACAATTAGCAAACTTTGTAGCTATTCACCTACAACAGATGATAAGTGGTTAAATGCAACTTCAGCTGTGAGTTCTCATTCACTAATGATATTCTTAAGGCTCCAGAACTTCTTACTTCCTCTAATTGTTTATTTTTTAATTTACTTAATTTATTTTATTATTATCGTACAAATGGAATGCTTTGTCCGAATCAATAGCTTCGGGAGCGTTCAATCCACAAAAGTTTAAAACAGGCGTTCTTCAACACATCAGAGCGTACGTCGTTATGGGACCTAGGTCTTAACATGTATCTATATGTTGTTGACACATATTGCAATTCCTATAAAACAACACTTTTTATTGAAAACTACTAATTTATTTAATATTTAAAAATTATTAAATTTATTTAATTTATTTGATTTATTTTATTTATTTAATATCAATAATTTATTTAAGTTATTTAATTTTTTTTATTTAATGTTCTGAATTTATATAATTCAACTAATTTATTTAATATAATTTATTTATTTTATTTATTTTATTTATTTAATTTTTTTAATTTATTAAATTTATTTAATTTATTTAATTTATTTAATCTATTTAATTTATTTATTTAATTTATTTAATTTATTTAATTTATTTAATATATTTAATTTATTTAATTTATTTAATTTATTTAATTTATTTAATTTATTTAGTTTATTTATTAATTTTATTTATTTAACTTTCTTGATTTTTTTAATTTAATAAATTTTGTAATTCATTTAGTTTATTTAAAAGTTTGAATTATTTAATTTATTTAATTTACTAAATTAATTTAACTTATACAATTTGTTTATTTTTTCTCTTTATTTGATTTATTTAATTTATTTAATTTATTTATAATATACAATTACTTAATTTGCTTCATTAATGTAGTTATTATATTTTTTTTGATTTATTTAATTTATTTGATTTAAATAATTTATTTAATTTATTTAATTTATTTAATTTATTTAATTTAATTTATTAATTTTATTTAGACTTATTAACACATCAGATGGTAAAAATCAAGCAATTCATTTGTATTTTGCTACGATCTTATTCTTCATTGGAATCAAAAAAGCATTGAATTGATGACAGCCCTTTTTTTTGTAGAGAACATATACTTGGGTATCGACTTCTTCAAACTCTACAGCTTGTATCACCCTTCACTACAACGGTTTGCGATAGGAACCGTTGACCCTCCAGTCTGACATCAGTTGAATAGCAACGTTTGGCGGATGAAATACAATATCTTCTGTCGTTTTAAAAGCTAGTTTTAACTCTTTAGACCAAAATTTGTCTAAATAGTTTAAATTTATAAATGGATATCGCAGAAGATTCATTCATAATTAAATGGGGAAAAAAATAAAAATATAAAAATAGTGAAAATCAAATAACATTTAAGTATGCGATAAATAAATCTGTTTTTTTAAAGAAGACATGTACTGTAAAACTAAAATTCCTCTTAATATTTAATGATGCATTGCAAATAAGTTTATTACAAGCCATCAAAAATTAATAATCCTAATGTGAGCAAACTCCTCATTAAACACAATATTAAAATTTAATATTTTTCATGGTTAATCTATCAGGTAGGACCATTAAAATCCTATGTTTTTAAACGATACTCTATGATTAATTTTATTTTCCTTAACACAATTAAATATCGCATGTTAATTATCATAAGAAAATGCAAAATATTTATCTTACGAAAGAATTTAAAATCAGTGGAAACACAACAGGAGGAGAATCGAACATAATTTTTTTTTCGTATTTAAACCAAGATGAGTCAGTTTAATGCAAATTAAGTAAAAAAAATCAGTTTTTTTTAGTTACAGATATAAAAAATATTTTGGTCACGCAGATTTATTTTTCTTAAACGGAATGTCTACTGTTCAGCATTTATGTGCTTTAAACTTTAGCATGCTAACAAAGAGATTAGACAGTGGGTTACTCGACGGAAAATTATGGTTTTAACGCCCATTTAGATAAAACATATTTGCTCTTGTTTAAAGTTCTTTAAAGTTTGTCATCCTTTCGCCTATCTGGACGAATGCATATAATTTTCCTTTACTGTTACTCCAAAACACAAGCCTATAAACTAGGTTTAAAAATGCAAATTTTATAGAACAAAACAACGGAAAATTTAATGGTTAAGGGGCAAAAATGGAATTTTTGTCCAATTAGGTAGTTTTTATAGTTTTTGTAATGTTTGTAAATCTTTCTTTCTTTCAAACAACTAACCAAATAGCTTCCCACAACCTGACATAACTATAGTTTCAGTATATGGAAATACAAATATATCTTTCTAAATTAGATTAAATCACAAAATTTCAAGCTTACGCAATTATCCTTTGGGCAGTTTTATTAAATTTCATGCAACTATTACTCACACCTTTAATTAACTTGTATTACAGATACATATTTTTTTTTTGGTTTTGCTAACAATAATTGGTTATTAATCTTCTTACATAATTCTCAATTATTACTTGCCAATATAGTCTTGTTTGCTATACACAATTCGACATTTATAAATTAACAGAATCTCACAATTATAGATTTGAAACTTAAATTTTTATAATTGGCATCATTCAATTTAGTTATTGCTATATTATTGTTATAATATTGTTGTTATATTTTTCTTTTGTAATTGCTCAAAACGACTTTCTCCAAAATAAAATTGGATTAAATGTAGATAAATTGTTGTTTATAAAAATTCAACAATAAATTACTTATAATAATTATTTGCAAAAATATGATTGTTTCTTTTCAAAATATGATTTATTGATTTAAAATTTTAATATAATTCTATTTGTAATATAACATAATAAAATGAATCCAAATAAAGACAACCGATATTCGACAGCTTGGGATTAGGTAACAATTTTGTTTAACCCTTGGTAGCCCATTTGAGTTTTAAAACATAAGATGACAAAAAAAAGTTATTCAAATGTCTATTGCACTGAGCTTTATAAATGTTAATGGGATGAAGGACCCTTGAAAAAAACTTAAATGTTTAAGGTTCATTAAAAAATGTGAGAGAAAAACCAGCGAGGGTTATTCATAACCCAAATTAATTGAATTAGACCACCATACCACTTTCAGTATATAAACAAACATTATTCACCGTAAAAAACGTCAGACAACCTCTAAACCAAAACAGACAATTTATTAATATATCCAAAATTTAAAAAAAGTCAAAAAATCAAAAATCACATTACAGAAACTACATTATAAGAAAAATATCCAATTTAAAATAAGACACTGTTATTTACCGGTGCACCATACACCATTTATCAACAAACAATAAGTGAATATGGGGTTGGTAAAAATCAGATAGTGCAAACGATACACTTCATCTAGTTAATGCAAGATTAATAAGTCAGCTGGCAAGTTCGGTGGACTACTAGCATTCGACTGGAAATATTAGATATCCAGCATATAGAAAAATAAACTTCACTTCTGAAGTGCATTCATATCTTACAAACCACAAAGACTGAAACATCAAGATTCGGAAGTATTGGATCAAGTAAGGTATCACTTGCCAGTGTGATATGTTTAGGATGCTGATGGATGAACTCTATTCAGTCAACGGTAGTCTTGGTTATGTGATATTCCTTGATGATAGCACGTTTTTGCTTGCCTGAAAAAATGAGAAAAAATTTGAGTCTTTACATCATATTTTACTCTTGTTTCCTCCATCATATATTATTAAATGATAAGATCTATTGTTTAGTTATCCATTAATTAAACAAATTGTTACATTTATCAGAGTGTAAGAATGCATTATGCTGTAGAACCTATGTCTTAAAAGGATTCTATGTTTTGTTGTGACGTATATTGTATTTCCTATTAAACAAAACTTTTTATTGCAGAAATAACTATTAAATTATGTAACGATCGGCCCTTTTTTCATTCTTGCTCAAAATCAAAATCATCTAAATAATGTAATAAACTTCGTCCAGAATGGGTTAATTTAATTTAATCATAAATAACCAATACGTTCCGCCTAAATGTTTTCTACATTCAAAGATGAATTAAAAGTTAACTCCCTTTAACAAATACATTTTGCATAAATTAAATTTGAGTTCGCTAATACAAATGCAAGTATGAATGAAAATAGGTGTGGCCTATTCAAGATGTACGGACTACGTAATATTGATTTCTAGTGGATTATAGAAGTTTCGATTTATTTATTTTTCGATATAAATAAGCGAACAGAATATCAGATAGTCAGTTTTACTTTTGCAATTAAAAGTGTTTATATATATTCGCAAGTATAAGGAATAATCGGTGGTACTTGAGCCTGGGTACTAATAGTGAAAGAATTCGAACTTAGTGGAATAGTAAATACAGATTTTACGATTCCGAATATTATTGATTCAAATTGTGGAAAAGCGGTGAAGTTTATCGTACATAAATTGGAGACCCTGGAATTTATTGTAAGGAAAAACGGAAGCTGCTGTAATTTGTTGACAAATAAAGTTTGAGATTCTGTTAACCAAAGATCCGTCTTTTTATTGTCGTATTTGCTCAATAATCGAAAAGAACCAACGAAGAGTCGTTACAATAATAAACTATCCTATTTCAGTCTTACATAAGGCTCACAATTTATTATTTTATTTGACCAACTTAAATAATAAAAAGTAGGTCATACAAATATCAGAAAACTGTCGTCAAAGTATCCAATGTAAATTGTAAATGCGTCTGGGGTTGTTCAAAATTTGAAAAATGCAAATTATAACTTTTTGATTTGCGTATTAGTATGTGCGCTGATTGTTATTTCCTGTTTTCTTCCTTCATCTAAACTATAACTATATTTTAAAATCAAGTCATGAAAATTCTGAATAATTATTGGATGTTAGGGTGATCAAGGTATATTTAAAGAGAAACAGATATAGAAAATTTTCGCTAATAAAACGTCAATAAATTTGTTCAATCGATTTATCGAAGCAATAACAATTAGAGTTTTTGGTATTTAAAATTAAATTATTTGCTGCCTAATTTTGGTATTGAAATTTTTGATTTATCTATTTTTTAATGTAATGAATATTGGTGAAAATTGTTTAATAAATCATTTGGTGAATAAAATGAAAAATGAATCTAATAAAGCAAATTCAATTAGATAAACTGGAAAATATTTATTCAGATGAATATTTATTTGATAATTATTACGTTCTACATGCTTTTTATGCCCAATGGCTAAGATGTTCGCTTTATTTCTCGTCGGTTCATGTTTAAAACAAATATTCAGATAACTTCGATCAAACCATGAGGTAGATATTTCAGACTGATAAACCTAATTTAATTTTATGGACACCAAAAACTGAACAATTTGTTTTGTTTAATGTAAGTGAATGAATAGTGAATGTCTATGAAATGTCTATGAAAATATGGCTTTTATTAATATATTTTTTATTATTATTATTTCATTATTATTAGCTTTAAATAAATGTTGTTATTGTTTCTTTTTATTAATTTAATATTGCTTTTAAATTTTATAACAGTTCATCCAAGCGATGAAATTTAGATCTAAAGAACAAAAATAAGACTAAAAGTCTCACTCTCAAGTCTCAAAGTTTCTTCATTGATTTATAGTTTACAAGTCTGCACACATTTCCATTCCTGTCCATTGGTTAGATATTTGATTAAATTCTCTAGTGATATGTTGTACTCCAGCTTACAACTCCCGGCTTAATAACCAGTTAGAGCATCTACTCTAATCCAGCCTCCCTTTAGTCATGCCGATCAATATTATACTCCCCCAGATGCAACTTTTCATGTAGATCAAGGCTCCATAGACCATATTTCCAAGGCTCAAGGATCAAGGCTCCATTGACTCCATTTTTCATACTTAACGGTGCCCTATAAGAACCCCTGTCAGTATTCTCAGGTTTTTCCTATTCCACCTAGAGCACATTGTCTAATGAACTTCTCGAAACTCCTGTCAGTTTCTTCATTAGGTGTGACACCCGCATGACTAGGTATCCAGAAATTTTTAATTTTATTGCGTATTTCAATGTTATTTAGCTTGTTTATACAGTCTCCAATAGTTTTGGATGTGATGGTGTATGAGCTTAAGACATTAACTGCTGTTTGGTTGTCCGTCAAGATGATAATTCCCTTGTTCTTATATTTTCTTCCTAAGCTGAAGTCTTCGCACCTTTGGATGCACATGTGTTGGCCTGGAATACGCTTAGGTAGAATGCCTATGGGCTAGAAGTATTTGGCATTTGGTTCAAATGCGTCTGCATCCACCCAATCCTCGGTCTTAGAACTATCCGCATATCATATTATTACATCGTTACTCAGATGGTACATTGTGGTTCACTGCTTCATTCCACTGTTTTGCACAACTGCGGTGTAAAATTCCTACCAAAAAGGAACTGTTTAAACATTGCGTATTTGGGAGACTCGAGAAAGGCATTTTCCCTTGAAATACTTTTTTGATATTTAAACTCGATGATTTTTTCCTTTCCTATACACTGCATGCTGAATCTCAATATGGTTTCTCCGGCTACGCTCTTAACCTACAAGTAGAGTGAAACAAATACTAACCACATCTCCTTTGACGCGGTAGAACATGTTCTCATTGCCTGTATGATGCACATGCGGGCCAGTCTCCACAGCCTTTGCAACCCTCTCATCCCACCTTTAAGTTGGCTATTTTATTCCATGTGCCTACTTCGTAGGTGATGGCTGGTCTCACTATCATGGTACACATCTACCTTAGGATACCTGGGCTGCACCCACATGTTTTACGCCAGAGGTTTTTGCATACCATCACAGTTCTTACGGCTTTGTTCAGCACCGCTTCCATGTGGTTTCTCTACAGGAGTTTCAAGTATCACTCCCAACTATTTTGCCTCCTGTGCAGATTCAATTAAGGAACCGTTCATGATGATGGATTTCAAGGTAATTTTTCGTTTCTTGGTGAAAGAGACTACCGCAGTTTTACTCAGATTGAGTTTTAGTCCCATAGAAGCGCACCAGGTATTCCCTCTCTGATCAATATCACAAAGTTTTTCTTCAAACTTACCTCTGGCGATAACAACAATGTCATCCGCGTACGCAAGACATTTTATGCCCTGGTTACCCTGGATATAATCAGAATTTCATCCACCACAAGACTCCACATAAGAGCTGACTCTTTTGCTGACTGACAATCACCAGCCTTCTTTTCTGCTACTCTTGATTTCATCGTGAAATGCTGATCCAGTCAGTTGTGGTGCTGTCAATCCATTTTCCAATTAGAGCCTTCTTAACTGCTCCATGCGACGTGTTATCAAAAGCTCCTTCAATGTCCAAAGAGGCCCAGAAAGGATTTTTTTTGGTGTCCACTACCTCATACGATTCTTACGTCAACTGCAACAGCGTGGTTTCGGTTGATCTGCCCATTCTGTACGTGTGTTGACTAACTTGCAAAGGCGATCTCACTAAGGTTTTGGTTTGTTTGTGGTTGTCGATCAGTTTTTTCATCGTTTTTGAAAAAATAATGTGAAAAAATAATATGAATATATGAAAAATGTTAAACTGGTGGGTTTATCAGACTTCGGCTGGGTGACATCTTTATTACTTACCTTTGGAATATATATCACTTTTACTGTTCTCCATGGTTCTGGAATATTCTCTAGTGCAAGACTACTTCTAAAAATGTTTAGGAAGTGCAGCAACCTTCACTTCTGCACCTCTGCAGCAGAGTTGGGACTATTCCATCCCACTTTTGCTGATAGGACGATTTCATCCACTTTTCTAGATTTTGAGGCAGCCACCCTCCAGTCCTCTGGATTTGTTCTTTTACTTTTTTTCTTACACGTGTCTTCTGTTTCTGCACACGTGATTTTGCCTCCCGACAAGAGCGTTTTTAAAACAAGAGCATTCCATTCT
This sequence comes from Diogma glabrata, assembly GCA_963693315.1. Taxonomy (NCBI): domain Eukaryota; kingdom Metazoa; phylum Arthropoda; class Insecta; order Diptera; family Cylindrotomidae; genus Diogma; species Diogma glabrata. The sequence goes on from OY856187.1 coordinate 94,859,532, forward strand.
CTGTATCCGGCCATCTCAACGAAGTTTTATTCTTGACACCGTCCTTTGCTTAAGTTTTATGGTGTCAAGTCGCTATAACTGCCGTTGCAGAGTCACTGCAGATGCTTCGCTTAACCTGCCTGATTTTCTTATGGTAGATAGTAAGCGCCCTGATATACTCTGCTTAGTTTTCAGATTGTTTTGCGCTGTTAAAGAGCCTCCATACTTCTGTTCTTAATTAAGACAACTGCTTGCTCTACCAAAACGCGTCCCTCTGCTCTTTTACCTTAGTAATTGGAAAAATGGCCTAAAACGCCTTGGTCATTGCCATGTTAACCTCCGCTACAGTGTTTTACTGTCCTTCTAACCAATACTAGATGCAGATTTTCTTGTGCAGTGTAATCTGGGTTTGCTAAACCAGGTGTGATTCCTCGTTGGTACTGTCCAGTTCACACAGAACCATTCTATGATCGGACAAGGATAGTTCATTTGAGACTCTCCCGTTTCTTATGACCTATCCTTTATTGGTATTTCCTACCATTAAATCTAATACTTCCTGTCTTGCCCTTGTGACAAAAGTGGGTGTGTGCCCGACGTTAAATACTGTTCGGTTTTGTTTAGTTAAAACTTATTAGAGAAAGTCAACTTTTTGGTTTGTATCCGTACTTCTCCATGTTTCTTTGTGAGCATTTGTATCACCCTCGATGATGAGAGACCATGATTCTTGCACCATTCTACCAGTCACTGTGCCTTTGTAGGTGATATCAGCACCTCATCCCCTTTACAGTTGGCTGATATTAATTCTACCTGGCAACGAATGCCTCAAAGTATGGTGGTAGTCGATATGACTACCATTCTATTCCATACTATTATTACTTCGCTGTTTAAGAGTCCCGCACCATGTTTTTGGATCCAGGATTCCAATATCATCATGATCCCTAGCTGTTTTGTAGTGGATGTTCAGGTCACAACAGCTGACACTGAAATGGCGTGGTAGACATTCACAGGGGAACGCGCAAACTTCCAGACGCCTCCATTAAATGTTTTCGAAGAGCAACAAATCTGTTTCCATCCAACAAATCCTGTTTCAAACCTTCATCCATCCACATCCTCTCCTCCTTCTCGGTCTCCACGTCTTCGACACGACTAAAACCCTCCGCAGCAGCATCCTCCTACTCTTCCACAACTATATTTGAAACCTTACTGGGTGTCGCTATAGTAGCAGCTGCCTCCCTGGGTGGTGGTATCGGAGGTACTTCCCCCATACGACGCTAGCCCACTTTCCTCCGTTACTTCTGCTATTTCTCTGCTAGATCCATGTATAATGACTTTTTCAAACCGGTAGTTGAGGGTATTCCCTACCCTTGATAAAGCTTTATATGCCTTGTCGTGCATAAGTGGCGTCATGAGTTGGCTTGAGCCTTCAATCCAACTTTCGATAGCTTCCAATCCTTGATAAATAAGTTGAAATTTTGTCCCTCTAGCAGAGCAAGAGATTTTTCCCTGGTCTGCCCATCACTTTTATGGAAAAACACGGTAATCTTGTAAGGAATCGGAATGTTAAATCCCATTTCCTCACACGTACATGTTTACCGATTTCCACTTAAGGTTAAGCAGACAAGAGCCATTTTACCATCTGCTCGTTGTCACACTCTACTACCACATGAACAAATTTGAAGTGATTACCTCCACACCCGATCCTGTGATCAGCCCAACCTATCACTAGTTGGCTCACTAGCCCTGCTTCAATGAACCCTAACTCCTCCAAACTATAAAGAATCGTCTGGGGATAATCCACATCCAGAACAGTTACTTTACTCGCATTAATACACGAACATGGCTGGTGCTTGCAATTGAGATGGTGTTGCTCTCTGTTCGGACAGGTGACTCTACTGAGCGTCTGTGCTGCATTGTCCGGTGGCGTTGTGGAGTCTCTGGCCTATTTTTTCCAGAGTTTTTCTCTTTAAGTAATCCGTAGACATCCCCCTCCACCGAGGAACCTCAGATACTACCAGGTATTAGCTCCACTGAGTTTTCATCTCAGAGGGTCGTCCAGTTTTCCAGGCCTACCTAAAAGTAGTAGAGGTGGACCCCGTATTTTATTATCTCTATTACTTATCTACGTGGTGACATCCCGGCATATACGTTTGCATATGTTTATTTTTAAATAAATTCCACTTTGCTCCCACGAGTATCACGAGAAAAAAGGTTGACAAATTCAGAGACCCTGTTATCTAGCAAGGCGAAATTCGGTCATTTGGTATCCATGCAACCCCGTTTGCGACTGAGCTTTTTGAATGGGTCTCCAGCCTAGACGATCGGCACAGCATGCAACGACTCGCATTACAACTTGATCTAGCCCGTTTGTTAATCATTTAGCGTGACCCGCTGTACACACTTGGATCATTTATACACGTACAAAGAAGGAGCACGTAAACCTGGAGGCAATAGCACTATGGATTTTTCTGTCCAGTAACTTAATAGATAGAATTTGTGATCTGGACGACCGACGCTAAACCCGACCATTTTTGATCGATTTCAATCGATCGATCGAGTTATTATTCAAGTAGTACATGTGTTTATACTTCACCTACGTGACGTGACTTCGACTTCATACTTGACATACAAGTAAAGTAGTAGATGTGTTGTAAAAAATACGTGTTTTATATATTATAGTGTTTAATTTGAGAACAGGGTGGTCCGGTACATATCACGGCAATTCAAATTCACTATAATTTTAAAATCAAATTGCAAGAAAAGGCTCACTTGAAATCAACGTCTTCCGTATGTTGGAAAGAGTTTGAACTACCTTATCAACCTGTTAAAAACATACAGGAAAAATTTTTGCTTACACTGTTAAAAATATTATGATAAAAATCATTAAAGATTTCATTTCTTGCTCAAGCATTTCTTAAATTTTTTTCACAATATGTAAGTTCTAACATTGCCATTAAACATGCAAAGTGAAAAAAAAAATTTTTCTGAAGATATTAATTTTTAAAATACCATCTCAGGTCATAAAATTTAGTTTTACAACTGAAATTTTTAACATAGACACACATCTTTAAAAACTAATATACATGTATCTTGAGAATAAAAAAGCTTTATCTCTACAAATGTTGGCATGTTTTAGGATCAGGTTGAAACTTCTATATTGCAATTTAAAAATTTGTGACCTATGACAGCAGCGCCATCTTTGATAGATTTATTTCTTAACATTTTTAACACTTTAAAAATTTACTGTGTATTTTAATTTCAATAAAGCAGTATCATATCTTTAGAATGCACATAAAACAGTTGAAATCGTGTTATACTGTTCTTTTGCAATTTTATTTTAAAATAGTCCTGTCATTCCCAGAAATCTCTCACATCACCCTGGTCTCAAATTAAACGCTTCAAAAAATTTCTAAAGTAACATTCGTTTTTGTTGCCGTTAACTAGTTTATAACACCGGGTGTGAAAGAAGTCATTTATAGTATTTTGAGCGAATACAGGCTAACTAGTCTGGCACTCACGAGTGTCGCAAGCTCTTTAAAATATAGAAAGGTCCAGTGATTATTTATTTGATAGTCCAGTGATTATTTATTTGCCTTATTAGTGGCCTTAAATTTCAACATCTCTTCTAATCACCTAAATGTATTCCTGTCTCTCTTACCCAACAATGCATACCTACTTACTTGCTTCTTTATATTTGTAGATTTAAAATTAATTTAAAATTTGAATGTTAAATTCAACTGCTCTTTAAACCACTAATGACTTCTATTATTCGATGTTTTTCGGTTATTTAATTAATTACAATACATTGAAATTTGTGTAACAGAAAATAATAACAATAATAGAAAAATATCTCAAAAAGTCGTGAAATGAATTAAGTAATAGAATAATTATTTAACTTTGTTGAACTTTTGAATAAGATATTTTTGGTTTTTGTTCGGTTTGGTTTTATTTTGTAGGGCAAGTAATTTGTTATAGTTTAGGTTTTGTGAAGGTTTTGTAGTTTAACTTTATTTTATGCAATCTCTTGTACATTTGAAGGTTGTTAGGTTAGATTTCTTAATAAACAGTTTTTATTATTTTTTTTTTAAACAATTTAGAACTATAAAAGTCAATTTGTAAAAAAGTACCTTTATGTTGATAACCTCGAGTAATTCCTTCTATAAGAATTTATTTTTTCTACGTAAAAAATTAATATCAATCAATAACATTAGATAATGTGGTATTTCATTACAAATATCTATATTGAAATTTTTATAGGTTTGAGCATGTAATTTAAAGTGACAGATTGCTTGATTGTTTTGAAATTATTCACGGTCAATATAAATTAATTTAATTTGATTAAATTAGAATCATGAGAAAATTTTATTTTAAATATTTATGGTGATTAGAGAAGTGAGGTAATTGCGGGTTTAAGGTTTGATGTTTTAAGCTCGTAATTTACAGTGGTTCATTTGATGTCATGTTTTTTGTTCAAATTCAATTTGATGATTTAATTATAGAAAGGTTTGAAGTGAAATAATGATGTTGATCTAATTTGATAGTTTACTTTAAGAATATTTGAATGATTAGCAATTCGTCATCCAAATTTTAAGTGACTGAAAAACACAATAAATAATAACTATTTCTAAGAAGAACAGACATAACCGAGTAAATTGAGGAACATTATTGAAGTTATGACCCATCAACAACTCAAAGATATGTTTGAGCGTAAACAAAAGAACAACTGTTTTAACTGTCACCAGCTGTAGAGGAAGTTGATGAACTCACAAGACTATGATTCATCGAATTTCTCATTCCGATAATATGTTAGCATATGTTCACGACAGAGGGACGAACATGTTGACATTGCTTTTTAATGAAACCCTTTCCTTTAAAAAGAAATTTTTGTTTTGTTACTTGTTTGTTATTCTGTTACAATGGTCAACTCTTTGACAACTACCAGTCTCAATAAAAACAAAACAAAATTTAAAACAAATATAAACACAACAAGTCTAAAACCAGAAATGACTAGCTCAATCGACCATTAACATGTATATTCATAAAAGTAAAAAAAACATTTTGTAACATAAAAAAGTGTCTGGAGAATAAAGAAGGTTATAATTACCATCAAAATAAAACCGGCAACAAAACACAAAACATGGTAACAAAACAATTAAAAGATCATTCATCATTGTGGAAATAATGGAAACACTTTTATTTGGTTTATTTTGCTTTGGTTAGTTTAGGATGATTAATATTTTGTTTTTATATAATTAGAAGGAATTGGTGGGGGGCTTTTTTTTAATTAATTATGGCTTAGCTTATTTAATATAAATGAAAAGGTAAGCTATCAACGTTTTATATTGATCATCATACTAACCTTCAGATAACAGAAATATTTTTAATAATCATAACCTGACTTAACTGAAACGGGTGAATAATGATTTAACTTCGTACATGTTAATTTAATAAATGTTAGGAGGTCAGCGTTCAAAATGTAGGCAATGCTATACAACTAAATTGTAATTCTGGATATACAAATTAATACCACTGATAGTTTTATGAATTTTTAATTCTAAGCAACTGCCAAATTAGTATAACAAACAATAATCTACACTTATAATATAGCTTCTACAGTTCTACATATCCTAAAAATGTAAAATGCAGCAAGGTTTTAGTTTTTATTTCTTCTATTTACCTACAGGCTCAAACTTTTATTTAAATATTTAGTTTGTGTTATCACTGCGTCGCATTTTGTATTCGCTCTCGCTTAAAATAAATCTATCATTAGACACAACTAATCTATAAAAACAATATATAGCCAATACAACAACAAAACTAATCTTATAGGATAGCTGTCCCAAAACTTATAAAGGAAAGGAAATTAAATTAAAAAAATGTTAGAAAAAATAATTTTGGAAATTTAGTGCAAACAAAGTTTTAATTAAATTTATCACCCTATTCTATGTCTATCTATATATTTTAAGAGATCTAAAGCAAAAAGAAGAGAAAAAATTTCAAAAGCCACACTTTTTACGGAAACGAACTAAAAATTAAAAACAAATTTTGCATATTGACGTTATGTTGCAAACAAAATTTGGTTGACAAAAATTTAAACGTCTTCGATTTATTTCTAATCGTAGAGATCTGGCATTCAATTGTATAGATATGGAATTTGTAACTTCTTTAAATTTTCTTAAAAATAACAAATTCAGTTTCAGAAAAAATTTACTTTACTTGTTAATAATATTAAACAAGCCGAAAATTATTAATAAATTATACCAGGGCCAATAAGTTTTGAAACAAAAAATTCTTATTAGTATTTGGATGATCATAAAATGTAGGAAAAACATTAAGTATATATGTTGTATGTAAGAATTAAATTCATATAGGCATCAAGAAATATCTGTCATCATTTTTTGTTTTCCTTTTAGAATTGTATTCTAAAACTTTTTTTCTTTAAATCTAGTTGCCATATATTATTATTATATCATAATAGGTTATGGGCCCAGATCATAACTATCTTCGCAAATCGATAAATTACTGAAGAATTGTCATGTCTAATATACCGCAAGTTGAACGTTTGCGAGGTTGAGAAAACTGGGAACAGTGGAAGTTTGCTGTAGAAACTTAACTCGAAATGGAAGGATTATGGAATTCCATTGGTGGTTCCGAGAAGGATATAGAGAAAAACAAGAAAGCAAGGTCGGTGCTGATTCTTTTGGTGAATCTGTTGCTTTGTATTCACATGCAGATGGCTAAGACGGTGAAAAACATGTGGTCAAATTTGCAGAATGCGTTTGAAGATTCTGGTTTCAGACGAAGAGTTAGTCTCCTGAAGAAACTCATCATGACAAGGTTTAAAGATTGTGCTTCAATGGAAGAATTTCTTCAACAACATAATTTTGTCTGCAAATAAGTTAAAGAATGTTAAAGAATGTTACTGAAGAATGGATTAGAGCGTTATTATTGGCAGGACTTCCGGCTACTTATGGTCAATGATTGATTATAGGCATGGAGATTTCAGGTATTCAAATAACAGGAGATTTTGTGAAAACGAAATTAAATCTAGGTTAAAATGCATCTGTTGCTTTATTAGAAAAATTGCAAGAATCAAAAGAAAGGACGGAGATGTTACGGCTGCAATAGCTATGGTCATCTAAAGAAATATTGTAAAAAGCTGAAGAAGTAAGCTGATGAAATTAAACCAACGAAGAAGACATTGTTTTGCGCACTGAAACACCGAGTTATTCAAAGAGAGGGTCTTTGACTCTCACACTCTACGGGTGTGACAACCTAGTGTACTCTAGTTCCTGCTATTAACATACGAGCTTAAATGAAATATCACAAAATACTGGAAATAGCAGTCAGACATCACTATCCAAGGTAATATCTTAGGGTTGCTGGCAAATTAACACTATTCAGTCAACGGTAGCACCCTCAATCTTAGCGATGGAGTATTCCTTGATGATGCCTTGTTATTGCTTACTCGAAGAATCGAGCTTTCATATAACTTTATGTATGGGCATTAATCATTGGAGAAGGAAGTGCGTCACATGGTCAAGGAATATGCTACTAGCTGTATTATTGGCTGATTGCCATTTTAATTTTGTTCCTGCAAATTGTTAAAACAAATTTGCTGTTTACATTTTGCTGTATTTTAATTTTTTCTATCCTTGAATGAAATATTGGCCTATGTAATATTTTATATCTGATAGGATTTATTATTTATTTATTCCTTCTGTAAAACAAATATAAAAAAAAACAAAAAAAACAAATTTGCTTCCATCAACACCTTAGAATTCATGTTGTTGTGGTACCTTGGTCTTAAAAGGTTTTTACGTGTTGTTGTGAATTACCATATCAACTACACAGCCCATTTTATAAAAAAAAGTCAGACATGTAAGAATAAAATTCGCTCGTCAAGGGTTCCGTGAATGTAAAGAAAAAAATATCAAAATAATTAACAAAAAGTTGTGTTGTAAAGGGTTTATATTGCCAGACCATGGACACATAAAAAATAAATGGTTCATCGTATATATCAATAGTAAATGTTAATCTCATCTAAATTGATCGAAATGTTATAAAAAATATTACTTTAGGTTAAATGTTATCCATAGCTGTTTATGGAAGCTAAGGAACGACTCAATTCTGTTAATCAACGACGAAATTTAGGGGTTGAGTGGTGTTAGCACTAAAAATAGAACTTTTTTGTCCATAATTCAAAAACTATGCATCGCAAAATTCTAAAAAAAATGAGCTGTTTATTAATTTTTGTGCTTTTTCAAATGACATCCCACTCATGCGAGTCAAATAATATTTTTTTCACCCTTCCCCACTCCCATCCCCTAAACACATAGAAATAAAACCACTTGAGGCTTCGCTTTATTTTTCATTAAAGGTTTATCAAATTTCCCTTCTGCATGGATTTTTTCAAATTTTTTTTTCAATCAACGAAGAAACGTATAGGGTGGGGGGGACCAACTTTTTGTTGCACTTTTTTTAGAATAATTCAAAAACGGTTAATCGCAAAATTCTAAATAAAATTGTAATGTTTCTTAATTTTGGTGCTCTTTCAATTGACACCCCCCTCATGCGAGCAAATAAATCTTTTTTTCACCCTTCCCCACTCCCATCTCCCAAACACATAGAAATAAAATCACTTGAAGCTTCGCTGTATTTTTCGTTAAGGGTTTATCAGATTTCCTATCTCTATGAATTTTTCAAATTTTTCAGTCAATCCACGAAGAAACGTATAGGGGGGGACCAACTTTTTGTTGCACTTTTTTGAGAATAATTCAAAAACGGTGTATCGCAAAATTCTAAAAAAAAATGCACTGTTTCTTAGTTTTGGTGTTCTTTTAAAAGATCCCCACTCATGCGAGCCAAAAAACCTTTTTTTCACCCTTCCCCACTCCCATCACCTAAACACATAGAAATGAAATCATTTGAAGCTTTGCTATATTTTTCGTTAAAGGTTTATCAAATTTCCTATCTCTATGAATTTTTTCAAATTTTTACGTCAATTAACGAAGAAACGTATTGGGGGGGACCAACTTTTTGTTGCACTTTTTTGAGAATAATTCAAAAACTGTGCATCGCAAAATTCTAAATAAAACTGTAATGTTTCTTAATTTTGGTGCTCTTCCAAATGACAACCTACTCATGCGAGCTAAAAAATCTTTTTTTTACCCTTCCCCACTCCCATCCCCTAAACACATAGAAATAAAATCACTTGAAGTTTCGCTTTATTTTTCATTAAGGGTTTATCAAATTTCCTATCTCTATGAATTTTTTCAAATTTTTCTGTCAATCAACGAAGAAACGTATAGGGGGGGGGACCAACTTTTTGTTGCACTTTTTTGAAAATAATTCAAAAACGGTGCATCGCCAAATTCTAAAAAAAATTGTCCTATTTCTTAATTTTGGTGCTCTTTCAAACGACACCCTACTTGACCGGGTATTTATCCCTTCTCATATCCTCTCCCTTAATAAATATAATTATTAGTATTTGGTACTTTACTCTATTTTTCTTTAAAAACTTACTAATTTTTCTATCATTCAAAATACTTTTTAAGATTTTCGATTACTTAGGCTAGGAGCCAATCCAGGAAAAAAAACACACTGAAAACTCCATTATTTAGAATTACTCAAAAAATGGTGGGGTGTAAAATTCCAAGATACATTTTTTAGAAATACTGAAGTGAAGCCCTTTCATATGATACCCTACTTGACTCGATATAAAAATTTATTTTCTCAAAGGCCTCACATCGTAGCCCTGTTAACCAAATGAAAACCATTTTATTTATTTTTCAACTCCTCATTTTTTGTGGTAAGTCAGATTAGTTTTATACGCACGCTAAGTTTCAGATTCATTGGATTTATATTAATTGAGATAATCGAAATAATGTGAAAAACACGTTTTACTCTCACTAATAGTGTTCCGTATAAAAAATGGAACCCTAAAAAATGTAAAATGGCTCAACAGCGTTTAAAAATTTGGACGAATGATTGAAATTTGAGATTTTCTCTGCAAACAATTCTGTTATGAATGTTAATTTGTTGGACAATGTTCCTTTGCAGTGTCCATTGATGGAGAATGTAACGAAGCTCTTATTCCTGAAGTATATTATTTGCCAGATGCACACATGAATCTTTTGTCTATATCTAAGATTGTTGAACGAGGACATACTGTAGTTTTCGATTCATCTGGGTGCACGGTTGTGGATTCTAATGACGATATTATTGCTACAGGAAGTAATTCAGATTAAAACTCGGCGAAAGCGTCTGGAACATCCCTGTAAAGAGAATTTCAAGAAAATGGCAGAATATGTGAGTGACTTCAACAATTCCGGTTTGGAAAGAAAAGATTGCGTTATTTGTTTCAACGTGAAAATTCCACGATCGCCGTTCAAAAACCAAGGTAAACGAGCACAAATTATCATAGAAATAGTACAATCTGATGTTTGCGGGTCGATGGAGCTGAATTCCATAGGAGGTTCGAGATATTTACTTATATTTTTGGGTAATTTTACACGAAAGGTATATGGATGAAAAATAAACACTCGGTTCCATCTAAATTTCAAGAATTCAAAAATCTTGTTAAGACTCTGTCTGGAAAGAAGATTAGAATTTTGAGAACAGACGGAGGTACAGAGTTTTCTAACGATAAAATTTCCAAGATAACTTTAGAAGCAGGAATCATTCATTAGCGAACAGTAGTATATACTCCTGAACAGAATGGCATGGCTGAACGAGTGTTCAAAACCATTGTGGATAAAAATAGGTGTCTTCTCATTCAGTTAAAGCTAGAAAAAAGATGCTGAGCAGAAGCTATGAGTACAGCTATTTATGTGAACAACCGTCTTCCTTGTAAAGTGCTGAAGAACAAAACACCTGAAGAAGATTGGTCTGGTTGAAAAGTTTTCTAGAAGCATCTTGGAGTATTTGGTTGTAAAACTGTTATTCACGTACCTAAGCAAAAAAAATCGGTCTTTAATTGAAAATGAAACATGAACCATGTGTGATTTATCGCTAGGTAAAAAACGATTCCAAGTAAGTGGTGTTACAAGTTGAAAAAGAATTCCAAAGGTGAAATCGAAAGATTCATAGCGCGTCTTCTCATAAAAGGCTTAAATTTTCACCGGTATAGTGAAATATACCTCTATAAAACATTTGTTGTTATTGGCCTTAAAATATGATCTTGACATTGATCAGTTAGACATTGTGACAGCGTTTGTTCAGAGTGAGCTGCTTGAAGAAATTTTTATAAAGTCCCCTGAAGGTTTCGACTGTCAACCAGGTAAAGTCTGAATACTTTAGAAAACACTTTATGATCTAAAACAAGAAAGTTGATGTTGGAATAAAAAGCTAAGTAATAGTTTAAAAAGCTTTGGAATGATGCAATCAAGAATAGGTCCATGTATTTATTACTATGTTTTTCCAAACGAATTGTATTGTAACCCATTTTAACGAATTGTAACCCATGAAGAGGTTAAATTTTCTAACCAACTTTTTCGATTGAAAATTAGGATTTTTTTTATTTAAATTCGTATAAAATCATCGACTAAACACAAACGAAACTTTTTCTGAGAAACAATTCCAACCATACCTTTGAATTGAATTAATTCCAATTACTTCCTTACTTACTTGAGCTCAATTGATCTGAAAAGCCCCCAATAAATTCTCTTAATGTTCTCTAACATGAAAACAAATAGAACAACAATTGACCAAGTGTTAGCCATTGATTTCACATTGATAGGAATCCAATAAAAATGACTAAACCATCGTGACTTAGAATATTAAAATTAGAATAGAAATATTCCCTATTCTATGAATTCAAAGTAAAGACTAAAAATTTAATGCAAAAATTCCCGTATAATGTAAAAACAATTCCATAATCAATTTCTTCTACGAAATTGTTATCGCCTGCATAAGGATTCAAACAAGGCACTGAAGTGAAAGGTTGAACCTTCATGCATCCGAAAGACGTTAAATGAGAAAAGAAGATTTTTTCTGAGAAACTAAAACGATTGGACTTTTAGACAAATATACAGGAATCCTGAACCTGAAAATCTCTGATCAACAAAAACGATAGTAATAATTGTATAAAAACACAATAAAAATAAATTATATAAAATAAAAAATTCTGAAGCTTACAGTATTGAATGTCGATCAGCTGTAAATTGATATTTCATTTGTTCTAAATTAACATCTACCGTTGCCCATTGATTACAATATTGATCCATCTCGCTACATAAGTTAAATCATTTTTATTTTCATCCATAAACAATTTTGTTGCGGCTTCTTCATAATCGTCAAGGAGTTTAGCACTTGTAACCATTTTTAACATTTTAAATTTACCACTTGTTTTATAAGTCGCTTTAGCGTTATTATCCACTTTATCACATATCATTTCCATTATAACTGTGATAAAAGTTACGGATCTTCGAAGTTGAATACTTTTAGTAACCGAATTTTTAGATTGATTTATCCTTGATCCACTAACTTCGACAATATTTTTCTTACTTCACTAATAGCTTTCTCTTTTTTAGCCACTTTAGTTGCTTTACAAATGAGACATTTTACTTCTTTTGATGTAAAACAATTAAATCCATATGAAATAATCAACAGAATCAATAAATATTTCCATTCTAATTTTTCGTTAACAGATCAAATTAACTTTACTGGCTCAACGAAAACATAACTCAATTCTCAATATTCAATAAACTAATTAAAATTAAATTAATCAACAACAACAAACAACTTTTTCTAATTTTAATTAAAATTAAGTTAAGACACATCACAAGTAAAATGTGATTCATTTGTATTAATTTTACGTAATGTCCCGACCAAACAAAATGGTCAAGTATATATAGTAAGATTTTTTAGTTTTCTGTCTCTCTTTCCATTATCCCTTTCCACCGTACTCAAGAAAATTTCCACTTCCATATATCATGTGACCAAAAAACTTCTTTACAAACAAAATAAATTTAAACAGCTGTATTACACCTACCTATAATACTATTACTAAGCTGTACAAACAAAATATGTTCATCATTTATGTAGACAAAAAAACAGGTACATAGTACTCATTGACATTGTGACGTGATCAAAATAATCAACCGAGAAAAAAAAATTAAAATATTATTGATATACATAAATGCTTTTATGTTTGTTTTATTTTAAAGGCCGGAATCGAAATAAATTGGAAAAATATTAGCGAATTTCTTTATATATGAATATTCTTACTTTTAGAGAAATATTCGAAATAGTCTGTCGTAACAAAACCTCTAACCATACCTTTGAATTGAAATAATTGCATTTACTGCCTTACTTACTTGAGTTTAATTGATTTCAAAAATCCCCAACAAGAGACAATATTTTCACCAAGTTTCATGAAAAAAACTATTTTTACGTTAAATAAAAAAAAAGATGTTTTTAGAGTAAAGCGATCGGTATGAAAATTTTTAGATTTTGTAATTATCTTCAACTTTCATATTAATTGTTTTTGGCATATTTCAGCCACATATGCATATTTCAGCGATAAAATTCCCTCAAAACGTATATTTAGCTATACCCCCACCCCGTTTTCAAAACTTTTACCTAATTGAACTGATTTTCCTTAATATACTTATAATTTTCCCTAAATTTTCCAACCATCCAAATGCTGCTAAGAATTTTTCATGAATTCCAGTATTTCGTATCGGTTTGGCCCTGGTCTAAATGGAAAAAACGCTCTATAAGTTGATCACCCATGATAAAAAATGACCGATTAAAATAAGTCTTCCTGGTCATACAAGAACGTACCTATATGGAGCATCGAAAGTGAAAAATGGAAATTGAAAGCAAGTCTTTCACAAATCCCAAGAAATGGTTATTAACTAAAATAAAACAACAAATTAGTTATACAACAATTCGATTATTAATTCTGATAACGCACATGTTATTACCTAAATTATGTTAGTAATTGAATCAACAAATTTCAAATTAAAACAATGAACTCAACAAAAAAAGCATAAATTATATAATGTCCAGCTGTGCACGGTGACGTTTTCGTTCAAAGATAACTTAAAACAAAAACTTATCGGAACTATTATTTTTTTTTTCAATTTAAACAAAAGAAAAATCAAAATACCGAAACAACTGTTTCAACGATAAAAAAATATATATGCACCAGAATATTGTGAAACTTTCACTGTTTCTACAACAGAAAAATAAAATAAATATAAGAACACAAGACACAAAATTGAAAGAAATGTATAAGAAAAAAAACATTTATTATAAATTTATGTTTGACGTTGACCACAGCGGTTTAGTTGCTAGACAGTTAAACTGATGTATAGACGTGTTTAATATTTTCTGGCCATTTATATATGCAATAAATGTTGGTTTGAGGTTTAATTTTCTTAAGATAGTACAGCATGGTGCACAAACTAATAAAAAGGAAAAACAAAAAGAAAGTTAGCCCAATTAAATGAAGGTACAAAGTTGACAAAGGTTAAAAGGTCATGAAACGTTGGTTAAAATAATGCAAAATATTTGAGAAAGATTTTATAAGCTCTTGAGTACATTGAACAAAAGGTTGGAGCATGTGAGGGTCTCTCGAGCACCTGTTTTTTAAAGATCTAGATCATTTGTACCTGATGATCGGATAATCGATAATCGATAATTGGAAGGACAAAAAACTAATTATTTTTGGGGCGGCATTGCAATAAGCTATGTGGACCCACTGGAGCACCTGTTTATTTGAAACCTCAATAACATCAGTTTCTGAGAAAAGATCTAGGCACAACTTGGTAAATATGCTAAATATATTATTAAAGTATGATTTGTAACAGGTCTGCCTTCCAACTACCGGTTTGTCAATTTCGGCAAGATGTCTTTTTTTTATTTTTCACCATAAATATGCGTGTTTATTTTCAAAATGATTGATTAGCATTAGCATTCAACGAATATTTGCTCAGAATTGGCAACGGAAAATTTACTTGCACAAAAATCCACAATACATCAGATTTTTAGACATTTTTGGCAACATGCTGGCTACCAAAGATGCTTTGATTGAAAGAATATTTCCAGATGAGATGCCAGTTTTTTTTGTAAATATTTACGTTTAGTATGGAAAAATGACGATCACTTGAGCCTTTTCGATTTATGGCCAGTTTTTTTGTAGTAGTCGTCGCATTTTGGTCAATTCTGATCAACTTGATATCCAGAACTGTCTGCCAGTGACTTTTTGCATTTTTTTGCAAAATAGGCAAGGCTTTAGTCTATGCTTTTAGAAGTGCATATAGAAATGAGTTGTCACAAATCACGACGAATGACATATAAACTAATAGAGAAGTCCAAAGCATGTGACGTGCTGAAGCTTGATCTTAATATGTCAACAAGTATGAGATGTTTTGCAAATATTTAATTTTTGTATGACAAAATGACGATCACTTGAGCTTTTTCGAGGCTAATTATTGTAGTAGTCGTCGTACTTTGGCTAATTTTGATTAACTGCATATCTAGATCTGTCCGCCAGAGAGTTTTCCGTATTTTTTGGAAAAAGATCGACTAACTTGCAAAACAAACAAAGTTTTTGCCTATGCTTTTAGAAGTGCTAAGAAATGAGTTGTCTGCACAAATCATGGCGAATGACATATAAACTGAAAGAACTGGAGCAAATCGGAAATTCATAAAAATTTTATTAGATTTGTATTTGATCTAAGTAGATCTGCATTATGGGACATCTTAATAATGATCCAAAAAAATGATCATATAGCATGGATCAATAGAGATCATACTGAAATTGTTCCGGTACAAAAGTACACGATGATTTTTCTCAAAAAATAAGCATCTATTTGTTGATGTTCAATTATCCATTCATTGAACTCTCTTCGTTGTGCCTGATATGATCATTAGTCTTCAGTGTTTTTGTGAATTCAACTTTGTAAGCATTGAAACGCAGAGGTTTATTGATGTTCCAATGAAGTGATGTTTTGGGATTTTCACAAGTACTCTCACGTACTACTTCGACATTAACGACGACCTATTGAAAATCAGTGTTTTCAACCAATTAATCAAGTTTTTGTAGACTTTTTCAGATTTTCCTTTCAACGTTGATGAAGATATACCAATATTTCGATCACATTTTATACAGATTTTGCAAACTGTGACCGTGAAAATTTCATTATTTTTCGAATATTGTTTTATCAATGAAATCTATTTATTCTCTATTTTAGTGCTCTATTTTTGCTAACTCTTAATTGTCAACTGCCAAATGGTTTTTTCTTTAGTTACAAGCATTTCACCCTAAGTAAGTCTATTCACGTTAACAATATGTTTGATTTTAAACTACATGGAAAAAATTCAGCTGTACACTAACAACGCAACTTATATTGGCTTAGTGTTACTGCATACGTAAGATGACAGTTGATTAAAACAGTTGATTACTTTTTAAAGAAGATCAACCTGCGTTTAAAAAAATAAATGAGCTTTGATAAAGCTTATAGCTTGTCATCCATAATGCTAAACAATAATGAAAATTACAGCACTAGATATCTAGAATGTTTATTAATGATAAAATGAACTGACCACATCATATTGACAAAATAAAAATACAATTGGGCCAATAATATTCGCCGTTCGGAAACTTAAATCTTATCTCATGAAAAAACTCTATGGAATATCTACAACACATGCATTCTCACCGATTTGTTAGACCTAAATCCAATATGGAGCACTCATTTAAAACAAACATTTTAAAGGAAATTTTTGTGATTTTTTTAATAACTACTTCAGTGCTTGTTGCCATAAAATTTATTGAACGATATTTAAATTTTCTTGTGATTTGAAAAGCTTGTGATTTGGTTCAAAAGGATGCAGTATTTCTCTAGCCTCCAAAGACATATGTTGATATAAATTATAGGAGCAACATGCTGCTATTTATTATTTTTTAACGTTTTATTATTTTTTTAACATTGCAAAGCAAACAGGACTACTGGAATACCACTGGGTGTGAACCAAGGTAAAACTTTATTACTTCGTGTGGAAAAAAACAAAGAAAAATCTTATTGTACTCAACTGCCCCAATCTAGTAAAGTGCGTTATGATCCCGAGCCGTGAAAACCAATACCGAAACCTTTGGTTTCTATAGCCACACTTAGGATTACAATTATATAGTCTCTTAATATAGTTGTACTACTTTGGATAAAAACTAAAACTAATTTATTAAATTAGTTAAAAATCTAATTAAACCAAACATTGAAATACTGTGATGGATCGGTACCACTACTCTCGTTTAATAAATTGAATGCTAGTAACTAACAATTATTACAATCCATTTTTAGCATAACATTTCATATATCTAGAAAAAGTCTCAACTTTAATCCAGAAATATTCTTTTGAGCGTCTTTATATATTACCATGGAACTTTTTTCCTCTACCCACCCATCTAAGCAACACCATACTCAACAAAATAAAAGTTTTTCTTTTCTGTGTAGTTTTCTCATTAAATTCATTTGATTCGAAGATTTCTAGGTTTGTTAAATAAAAATTCAGCAACAGAACTCTTCAACTACTTTCATTTAAACAGAAGTCAAATAAATCACAAATAATAACAATAAATAAAATCTTTTCTAATAATAAAGTGTCAAAACGTAAACACAATCTTTGCTTAATAACATTGAATAACAAAATATGTGTGTTTTTCTGATGATTCAACAATGATTTTATTAGAAAAGTTTCCAATATGTTGCCATTCTGATTTTTATTATTATATATATGTGAAATAAATAAAATTTGTGCTTATTCTTGGATTGGAATTTTCTGTTTATGAAGTTGTCTTGACATTATTTTATTGGGATATATATTGGTAACGGTGAATCTTTGCAACTGTTTACAATTTTAACAATGTTAATCGAATCATATTAAATTTCATACTGCATAAAGCACGGCCAAACAACCCAATATAATTAAATTTCCTTTCAATATTTTCCACTAAATAAACAAAGCACTTTCACGTTAACAATAAAAAAAAATAATGAACACCGTTAAAATCCAAAGGTTACATCTTTATTACACCACCCCTGATTTTCCTTTTCCATTTCATCACAAATGGTTTTTCCATCTCATCATTATAATCTGTGTGTATTGTTCTTCTATATACAAAAGAAAATGAAATAAAATAAATTTCCATAACTACATCATCAAGAAGAAAAATAATCTTTTGTGCACTTTGATTTTTCTTTCATTTCCAAAACAAATGTAATAATAATATTTTTATTTATTTTATTTTCAATTTGATTCCCCAAAATGAACACAGTAACGTAAATTCAACAAGGAAAGTCTTCGTTATTATTTTAGGGGGGATATATATGTGTAGCTCGTATAATCTAAATGAAATCAGGATATACTTGATAAATTTTTTGGGGATATTGAGAGTACGTTTTACAAATTTGATTTTCGTGATATCAGTTACTAAATTAAAAAATAAAGTATTGTCAGACTAATCTGGCTTCGTTTGACGCAGGGACACAATTATTACCGATGTATTGGATACTCTGATATTCATGAAATGTTGATATTGTTTTAAAAATATTGATAGTTGAATAAGGAATATATTGTAAGGTGATAAGAATACAAACTTGTGGTGGAGAATATCCCTACAAGAAAAGACGTTTTTTCAAGACAAGAAGGTGACGTATCTATCACTAAGCTGATTTCGTTTTTCAATGTAACCTGCCTCCGTTACATAGCAAAAATGCATGTTATCTTGAAAAGTGCCTGGAGCAGCTGCCCAGTTATACAACTTCAGAGTTGTTGATATAACTTTCTCGTATTCTTTCTTAAGACTCACTCTAGCTGCGTTCCTTTTTACTGTTCCTCCAATTCCGTCACAAGGTCCTTGACCGTGCGATGTTGCATGATAATGGTACTCACATGCTATTTTGTATACTATTGTATACCTATAAATATGTATACTATGTCGTATTTACCATCATTGGGAATGACTCGTTGAAGACTCCTTTGACTCCTTTTGAGAGAAAAACTATGTGAATGCAATTCAAAAATATGAAGGTGCTGAAATCCCAAGACTTCGGTCTGCGTTAAGGATTTTGATATGTTTTCGGCAAAACACTTTTACTATGACATTGTTTTTAGTTTTAACCAGAGATGTATATCAATAATAAAATTCTTGGTAAAAGTATCAGTGTTGTATCTCTGTTTAGAAATTTACCACCAAACAAACACTCAACATCAATTCTTTGCTGGAAAACTATAACATATCATCATATATAATTATAATTTTGTGAAAAGATGATACAATTAGCAAACTACTCAAAAACTTCTCCATTTAGCGTTTCCAGACATATTACAAAATCAAAAATTAATATTTCTTTCAAAATTCCAAACATATTACAAACAAAATCAAAGATTGGAACTTTCTTCAAAATTCTAAAAATATTGCCAAAATAAGAAGAAAATCAAAATTTGAAACTTTTTGAAAAATTCTTAAAATATTGCGAATACATATTATAAAATATCAAAAAAAATTTGTTTCAAAATTCTAAAAATATTCCAAAAATTATTACAAAATCAAAAATACAAGCTTCTTTTCAAGATTCCAAGAATAATTCAAAAATTATAATAAAATTATAAATTTCCATGTTCAATTTGATGTTCAATTACATTTTATGTCATACAAATAATTAATTTTATTATTTTCACAAAAATTTGGTAAAAAATAAATGAAAATCATTCTGTTGACAAACTTAACAGTAATTTTTTGACAAACTTGACAACAGTTTTTTGACAAACTTATAAAGCAATATTTTAGTTTTTTGTCTCACATACCATTTCCGACTATCAAGATTTCTTTAAATTCAAGGTAACAAGGTTCATAATTACTTAAAATTACCGTTTTTTAAGCAAAAATATGCTAATTTCCTTTTTTTGACATACATTTTTTTTTGCTTTTTAGAATCAGTAGGTCCTAAAACGTCGAGGAATGCCAAAAAAAAAAATAGGGTAAGAATTTCGTTTTTGGCTCGAATGTAATACTTAGATCTTGCAGACGGAAGCATTTATTCATATTTAGAATTCCTTCATTTTGATATATAAAATTTTAAATTTGATGTTATGGACATGACTTGTTGGTTGTCGTTTCAAATTAGCAAAATTATTTTCATCATCGTTTGGAGAGACTAATTATTTATATTTAAATACATTAACCTCTACATATTGTTCCTTTCTTAGCAACATCTTCTTGCAATTATTTAATACCAGCTAGTTAGATATTTCAACTCATGTCTCCGTCCAATTACGCATATTGGTAATATGCTATCTATCTTATATATGCTATAAGATCAAAAACGTGATCTACACAGTTGAAAGTTTGAGCTTGACCATATATGATTTTCCGGCAATAAGCATATAAGTAGTATAGACAAAATAAAAAGTACTATTTATTTTAGAATTTTTTCAAAGTGCGAGTTTATTGAACAATTTCTACCAACAACAAATTTTAAATACTGAATTTTGATTAAAATTAACTTTAAAAAAATTCTAAAATAAGTTTTATCTTTGAAGTGAAAATTTCTTTGGCGTGATGTGCGATTTTGTATGGGGCATATTTATTTATTCAAATTACTGTCACGCTAATTTATTTTAGTATAAAACACCTATATTCGGTGGTAACGTTTCAAATTGCAATATGAATATCGCGGTCGACTGAGGTTCTATATGTCGAGAGTTCAATTCCTGGGGATGTACATTTAGTTTTTATTTTTATTAAATACCATTAAAATTATTGTTTTTTTATTCATGAATTCATGATATCATAAAAAGTTCTTTTTACGAATTTAAAATTGATCAATAATGCAATTTTTTAAAGTTATTGCTACTGTCTTTTTCCGATTCGTTCACCTTACTATCATTTCGATATTAACAAAAACATTAATTGTTTTTTTTGGCAGGAGGTGCTAAAAATAATAATATATTGGTTTTCCGATCATTATTTTCCATAATTTCATTCCCTATTTAATTTGAGTATGCATTTCTCTTTCGATATGAGTTGACATCTTCATCACAAAATATTGATTAAAACACAGTTTAAGGCTGAGGGCAATATGCAGTATTTAAATTTTAAGATTTTAAAATTAAAAACGCTCCTTTTTCTCAGCCTGTTTATTTTATTTTATTTTTAATTTTTATTTAATAAAATATTTTAAATTGTTAACACAATATTTCGCCAAATTGTGGCATTATCAAGTGTATTTTTTAAAAAAATATTTCACAATAGGTTTTTTAGACAAACAAAAATATATATAAACAAATTCACAAAATAGTTTAAATTTAAATAAAATTTTTTGAAATGAAAATGAAAAAATTTTTTGTTTAAAAGGTAACTACGAAAATGAAAAATTAAATTATTTTTTCTTTTTAAATTTAAAAGTGTTTAAAAGGTGTATGAAAGGTTTCTTTAAATTTTCTGTATCCGTCTTAAAATTTATTGAATCAGTTTTATCCAAATGAATATAAGCTGATTCAATCATTTCTCGTTTTTTCGTGTTTTTTTTCTGAAGAAAGAATAGAAGGATCTTCTATATTCCAAATATGAAGATTGTCTATTGCATGTTGGGCGAGAGCTGTAGTATTATGTTTTAATTTAACATTACTTTTATGACCATACATTCTCTCTTCTAATCTTTGACTTGTTTGTCCAATATATGTTTTTCCACAACAACAATTAATTTTGTAAACAATATCACATTTTTTCTTTTTGTTAATTTTGTCTTTAAGATTAGTAAAAATAATTTGTTGTGATTTGTTTATTATTTTTGTTGATATCCTCATTCAATTATTTGGTTCATTTAAAATTTTTTTGATACTATCTGTTAAATTTGGAATATATGTTAAAGAACCAAAAATGTTATTATTCGAACTGGTTCCATCAGAAAGTTGGTTATTGGTCAATTGTGGAGTTAAAGGATGGTGTGAAAAATTTAATTTTTTATATTTGTTTTCAATAATTAATTTTTTAATTAGATCTAAGTGATAATTGTTATTCATCAAAATATTTATCATTTCATTTATGTTATTACTTATAAATTTAGGATGTGTTAGTGAATAAACTCTATTTATGAAAGATTTCACTACATTCAATTTCATTGTTTTAGGATGCAAAGAAAAATAATTTAATATACGTCCTGAATTCAAATCTTTTTTGTACCAACTTCTAATAATTTTTTTATCATCTCTATATAAAGTCATATCTAAAAAATTAATTTTCCCTTGGTTTTCTTTTTCAACAGTAAAATTTATATGATGATCAAATGAATGGAAAATATATAAAGTATGTTGAATTAAATTTTCTGGTAATTTATCAAATAATTTATCATTCAATCTGGTAATTTATCAAATAATTTATCATTAAATAATTTATCTAAAACTAAATCAGCTAGGCCTGGAGAAATTGATCGACCCATAGCAAGACCACATTTTTGTTTATAAAATTTGTTTTCAAAAGAAAAAACATTGTCTATTTCAATACAATGTTTTACTAAAATTATAAATTCTGCTAAATTAAGTTCAGTGTGACTTTTAATTTCATCCCATCTGTGTTCAATTTCTTGAATCGCAAGATCTCTTGGAATATTTGTAAAAAGTGAAGTTACATCAAAAGAAACTAGAATATCATCTTCATTGAGAGTGACATTTTGTAACATATTTTTGAGTTCAAAAGAGTTCTTCACAGTGTATGGACTATCTTTGTTAATTTTTATTAAAATAGTACTTAAATATTTAGAAATATTGGAACTAGATGAATTTATTGTATTTACTATGGGTCTCAATGGTATTCCTGGTTTATGTAATTTAGGGAGTCCATAAATTCTTGGTAAATTTGGATGTTTAACTTTAAGTTGTAAATGTAGAGAATTTGAAATAAGTTTTTTGTTGGCCATCAATTCTAGATCTTTAAGTATATTGTTGTGAATTTTCCTTATTGGGTTGGATTGAAGTTTTTTCATAAATATTATCATCATTCAGAAGTAAAAACATTTTTTCTTTATAAGAATCTTTTTCCATAACAACAGTTTTATTCTTTTGTCACTATTAAGTATTATTAAATTAGTATTCTGTTTCAAAAAAGTTTTTGTTTGATTTTTCAAAATCCAAAGTTTTTCTACTATTGGGTCTGTTTTATGGCTATGCAGAAAACTTAAAATTTTATTTATAATTTCAGTTCTTTTTTGATCTGCTTGACTATTGTTGAATTAGTTTAGGATATATTCAATATCTGCAATCATTTCATGTAAAGGAATCTCAAGAGAATTTATAACATTCGAAAATTTTGGACCAAAACTTAATAAACATTGTACATTATTTGGAATAAAAGTATTTGATAAATTTTCAAGGAATTCTTGATTGAAAGGTATTAATTTTTTAACATTAACTAAATCATAAAATTTCTTTTGAAGTATTGTTTTATGTTTTTTAATTAACATTTCATTAAATGATATTTGAGTTGTTCTAAGATGATGATAATCATTGTTGTATAACGAGTGTTGTAAATAGTCATTTAATATAACAATAATTTTTTGAAGATTCTTATGTTCTAAGATACATGTTTCAATTTCCAAATTTAAAATATCCTTCACTAACCTTTGTTTAATTTTCTCTATTCGTTGATTACAAGATATAAATTTTTGACTTTCTATTTTGATATTTTTAACTCGATTGAAAATAAATTTCGGTGTTGATTTAAATTTTTAAATTTTTTAAGTGTAGTATTATAAGGTTTTTGATGTTGTCTTTTAGCACAGTGTGACGTCAATACGAAGTAAAATTTAGTATGCATTCAAGGGATTCTTACAACATCTCAATATTTTCTTCAGTTTTTTATGCTTTTCGTTGTTGTTTAATTTTTTTCATTTTTTATTATTTTATGTTGGTGATTGTTGTACCGTTTTTGAGCTGAAAACTTTTTTAGGCGCGTTGTGTCATTTTGGATGGAGAAAAACTTATATTTTCGAGTCATCGTCACGCTAAATAAATATTAAATATAAAATAAATATTAAAAGAGAGGCAGAGATAAATTGTAATAATTTGTTATTTTCTTATTCTTATTTTCTTGATTTATTATTTGTTTTGTTTTCTTTTTTATTGAATTTGATTTTTATTTCGGTTTAAGTGTGGTGTGTAAGTGTCGTATAGTAAGTAAAGATTTTGTGGTATTTAGACGATAGAAACACAATTTTTTCACCTAGGTGAATTTTATATCCTATTTATATGCAAAGTTTCAGGAAAATCAAAAATGGTCGGGTTTTTACAACTCGGGCTAGAACAGAGTTTCATTTCTTTCTAAGAGGTGTAACTCAAATTAGGTCTAGATCACACAAACTTATTACATTTGTTTACCAAATTGAAACTCTTCTACACTTTGTTATGCTCGCCAAATTACTTAAATATCACAGGTAGCATTTTATAAGAAATCTACACCAACTCTAGAACAATAAACTAATAGTAGAAACTAAATTCCTGTTCAACCATCAAACATTTCCGTTTTAATGTATAATACGGCTACATTACATTTTTTCATTAACACTGTTTATCACCAAACAATCAGTATACATAATCTTCGGACTTCCTGTAAAAAACATCAAAGGCATAATAGTTTTTTTATATGTTTGTATTCTCTCTAAAATATTTCGAATTTAATTGTTATATTTTATCTCTTTGCTAAATAAAACGAAAACGGGAGAGCTCATTGCGATCAACAATCAATAATTCTCTTTTTAACTTCATAATACTTTTACTTTATTTGTAATACTATAAATACGAAAAATATTTATGAACTTGGTCAGTTGTAACCTGAAATTAAAACCAAATTATTGTACTAGTATTTGAAACTTAATTATTAAAATTATTTGATTGTTTTTGTGAGTTACAATTTAAATTAAAAGAATAATGTTAAAACGAAATAGAATAATAAAAAAAATTATAATATAGAACAAAAAAAAAGAAAATATATGTTGTGTCTGTCCACCTGTATGTTAGGAAAGCAGTTTTTTTTATTATTGTGAAATAAAGTTTAAAAAGAAAAAAATTATAACGAGAAAGATTACGTTGCTGTTTTTATAAATCATTGGTAATAAAGGTTGTGTTGAGTTTCCAAAAGTTTCATAAATATGTTACCTTGATTGAAGTAAATAATACTTTGTAAATAAAAATAAGTTTAATAAGGTTTCGTGACCTTTGTGTTGGTTTAAATGCCTGCATAAAAAAAGTGAATGAAAAAAAGGGAAATATAAGAAAAAAATGAATGTATTGGTTTCACAAATACGTCATTGCATGTTTAATCGTCTTTTGGTCAACCGTGCTCTTGATAAATAGTAGGAAAAAGTACGTTTTTGACAAACACCAAAAACAAAATCAGCATGATTCCAGAGGATCGAATGCATATCATATATTAGTGCTTTTTTTTGAAAAGGTAAAGCACTTCAAGAAACCGCAGATTATGTTCGTACTTAACTGAAGTTAGGCGAGAGGTGTAAAATAAATGGAAAAATAAATTGTTATCAATACATCAAACTGCATGCAACTAAAGTTAGATAAAAGTGTGTTTATATTCAATTTTTTTTAAATTCTTTAATTTCTTTAATTGTTTGAGACCATCATGGTCATATAAATTAAATTATATCTTTGTATTTAGAGATTTTTTGTTGGGACTAGAATTCGCGTTTTTAACATCGAAAAACCGTACGATCGTTTATGAGCTAAACTTAAATTTAAACCCTTGGTAAATAGATACCGTTGGTATCTATAACAAAAGTCGATTGAGACAACTTTTTTGTAGCATGTCTGAGTATACTCAAAAATTTCAAATATAATCAGAATTTTGTCAACCATCCTGATTCTACCTCTGCTACCCTGCTAGTAGCTAGTACTAAGCAACCAACTGGAGGTTAAACCATTAACTGTAATATAATTAAGCGTCTTCCTAACTGTTTATTTTTTGATGTTTCTTAATAAATATTTTCTAGGTTCGTTATCATGGCGTTAGATATCTAGGAATGTACCGTTCATTCCTGAACAACTGAGCATCTGGATGGATCATTGTAATTCTTTCGTTATAATAGAGCAACTTTGCTTAAATCTTCTCAATAAGGACTTACATTTCTTTTATTTTTCGTAATTATATTTTCAAAAGAGCCAACTGTGTTGTCATAGTCTAACATGTAGGCATTTTCATCTTTTGTGCAATCTTTAAGTTCCAAACCTGAATATCTTTTTGAAAAAATCTAGCAGACTTGCATAGCTTTGCAAAAATCTTCTATGTGGAGATAGCTTAATCTAATTTTTTGACTATGGTGTCTTGAGAGAGTCATACATTCCTCCGTTATATGAGAAACTGTTTCCTCCTTTTCAAGGAAAAACGCTTTGCTGAATTATTTTCTACTAGCCTTAGCATGTATTAACTCAAATAATTTTGATCTTTTAGTACTCTTACCACTAGTCTGCAGTCTAATCAGCTCAGATTTAACAGAAATCAGCTGGTTTGAACAGACTTCTAGGTTCCTCCAATGGGCTATGATGCAATGATGCGAACTAAACTTTCCTTGAATATATCCACCTTTTAAGTCTCCATGAAAAATTCCTTACGAATTGACTAATTCTTTTGATCTCAAGGTGCCGACGAACACCATATTCTGATAGCCTTAGAAGTTACATGCTTGTTGCAAGCCCGAAAAAATCAAAAGACATAGAACATTGTTGCACTATCATTGATTTGATATTATAGTTTCCTACATATTTTAGAGCACGGTCTTCCAACACCGACTGGTAATGTCCGGAAAATTCTGCATTTTTGTGCAGAGATTACCGATGTTGTATTTTTTCAAAAGAACACTAACATTATCGTTTAATTATCATCTCATTATCTTACCTTTGTATTTTTTTCACGATTATGTACAACAGATACAAAAATTTTTGGATCAAATCCTTCCTTTGGATCAAGTCCTTTATTGGATTAAATTTTTCGATCCAATAAAGGACCTGACAAATCAAAACAGAGATCAGTTCCATATGATTAATTTGGCCATGAGACTTCAAATAGTTAATTCCAAATACGCAGCCAGAAAAATGGTGTTGAAGAAGTGCTGCGTAGAATCATTTCAGATTATCCGGTATCGCTAGGTGATCCTTGTGTAATGCAGTACTATTATTGACTAAGAATCAAAGAGTTTTAATATTTGTGGTGATTTTTGTAGTATCCGTCAGCTCATTACTTTCCTACTACCAGTAGCACATCCAATGTGTCTGCCCTGCCATGATGCTGTACTGGGATTATTTCTACTAAAAAATCAATAAATCTGTGATCGCTCATTGATATTGACTAATGATTGGTTAACCTAGTTTGACATTGGATGCGCCTCAGGAGCTTTATAGGAGAGCAATTAATTAGCAGATATGGGTTGAGACTGAAGATCCGGCTGAAACTCATAAAAATCACAAAAACTATTACAAAAAACACTGTAAGTTTATCATGTAAGCCCTCTCCAAATTTTGATGTATTTTAAAAGAGACAGGGAATACACAGGTATGTCTTTGGTTTCTTGTCTAGTTAAGAAAAGTGTGCTCTCCTCGAGATGTCAAAAAAGTAGCTGCTCAGTAATCTAAAATAGACTGTCCTTGCTATTGATGCTGCTACTTTACCACACTCACAAGCTGTGAATATTGGAGTGACTGCTAACGATGGTATCCTGGTTTTTATTCTTGGTATAGCAAACCAAACCACGCACACCACTCGGAAAGGTATGATTTAAGCAGCCGCCATTTTAAGAATGCACACTATGATGTCCACAGAGAAATTTAATGAAGCGTATCAGTTGGATTGCAGGTGGCACATAGCATAACCGCTGTTTTGATCTGATTGTTTACTAACATCACTAGAAAGAAAGATTCCGATACAATTCCAATACACGACATTCCAATACACTCTCACTTAACCCCCTGCTGTGCTACCCGTAAGATCGATTAACTGATGGTGATCTTCTTCAGTCTCTATTGACGCAAAGCAGAACCCACACTGAAAAAAATCCTATATTTTTATTAACTAAAGCACTTTAGTTATTAAAATTTAGTATCTACAACTAAAGTTTATTTAATACGAAAAAAAAAGTTCTGTTGCTTAAAAAAATATTTAGTTATCTCAACGATGGAGGTTTTCTTAAATTTTTAGTTATATATAATTAATATTTTAGTTAATATAAATAAACAGAAAATTTATTTTAACGAAAACTTTCGTTGAGTGCAAGAAAAATCTGTTTTGTAAGGATAAATAAATATTTAGTTCATTAGGAAAAAAAATTGTTAATAAAACAAAAATTTTCGTTAAAAATAAAAATAACAATAATTACTTATAACTTTTGTTCCTTTTTTATTAAAGATGAACGTAATATGTTTTTTCTTTCTATAGAATTAAAATATTAATTTAAAAAAATATGTTGCTCATTTACATTAACTAAATATTTTGTTATCCATACAAAAATGCAACAGTTAAATAAATAAATTTTGGTTATAATAAATAAATATTTAGTAATCCCAAAAAGAAAGAAAAGAAAAAGTACCGTTAGAAACGCTTGCAAATAAT